>JACXGI010000168.1:0-105372 GCA_016801175.1 Esox masquinongy | reverse complement strand
ATGCCGGGAGAACATATTAAGAGTACAAATTGTAATAATTAATAAATGCATGTGGGCTGAGTCCAGAGTCTATTTAAACTTAGTCCAGATCGGAAGCATGACCAGATAGACAAGGACAGGGACAACACGGGGAGGGGGAGGTGTCAGCACAGTGGCAGCTGAAAATACAACA
This sequence comes from Esox masquinongy, assembly GCA_016801175.1. Taxonomy (NCBI): domain Eukaryota; kingdom Metazoa; phylum Chordata; class Actinopteri; order Esociformes; family Esocidae; genus Esox; species Esox masquinongy. The sequence continues at coordinate 105,200 of JACXGI010000168.1, read as the reverse complement.
TACAGCAGCACCTCGCGGGGAAACTCCCCCTCCTATTCATTTTAACGTTCCAGTGGACACCAAAATGTGGAATGTCTCATGCACTCATGTTGGTACAGGCAAACTAGCATAGTTGATTGTGACGGGTATCAACATTCTCATGGATGGAATGGTGATATTCAAGTTGGTCAATACCACTGACATGACGTAGGCCTAGTGTGTCTGCTTTTATAGGTCCATATCCGGCACTGCAGGTTAAGTTCCTCCCATGGTTGTGACAGGTTCAGCCCTTCGTTGAGGTGAGGTTTTAGGGGACGACCTATGAGAGTCACATAGAGCAAGGATCTAACCCATGTTGGAGGGAACAGCTCATCTCGAGATTTAAGTAAAACCCCGTTACTGTTTAAATTCACTGTAAATCCCATCATCAACTAGTCCAACAAGTGAATACTGCACATTTTTACCCATAAAACCATACTATGTACGCTCATAAAACCGCAGTGGCAGAAATGTTCAAGGTAATGTTGTCTCAGATCCACAGGGAGTGATTATAGCCATGTGGGCCTTTCCAAAGTTGAAGACGACATCGTAATCAACGTGTTTGATGAGATTTCCTTTCAAGTCTTTGAGGTACTGCAAGCTTCTATCATAAAAGTACATTTGCTCTTCAAAAGCCACTTAGCGAGACGTAAATCAACCGTCTGCCTACTCCCATCCCTCCCTCTCTGCATGAACCCTCCAGAGCAGTCCTTTAAGAGGCTGCAGTACCCAATTGTTCTCTGGCAAGCAGTGGCTGGGCTCAGTAACGCTACCCTTCAGATCTCTGCTGTGGAAATCCAAGGTATGTTGACAAACAGGCACACATGGAGACACAACACATGTTCAGGTCGGCCAAAATAAGGATCAGCCCTTTCAGTTTTGCACCGACTTGCTCATATCTGGTATTATGATAGGTGTATGAGAAACACCATCTTCTCCCCACCAATCCTACTGGGCTACAAGTGGAAAGGGGAAGGTTTGGTTAATGACCAGGGCATTGAGATCCCTAGCAGACAAGATACCAGTTTTATGAATGTCTTCATTACTCTGGATCCGGCCATCTCTCAGGATGACGACCAGACAACCAAGGCAAGTTCTTTTAATACTGAATGCTCTTTAATGGATTTTTTAATGTTCGCAGGTTTCGACAATAACGATGGCCCGATGGACTCGGGCCAATAAAAAGTCAAGTCGGGACTAATCAAACTAGCAAGTCACTGTCCCGATCGGGCCACCGCGAAAAATCGAGATTGTTAAATAATAATCGCATTATAAAATCGACATCCTCCAGTTGTTTCGTAATCTAGTACACGCACAGAAAAACTACCTTGCAGCTCCTTTCGCGCGCTGTTGACCAGACGAGAGTTGAGCAGTGATGTGACGCGTGGCTGTCTGGTATTGTTTTTCAATAAAACATTTAAAACCTCGCGCGAGTCATTCAATTGAAGAAGGCAGTGAAGAATAACTACAAGCTCAAACGAAAGCGAACATTTTTACCTCAGTGCAAAAAATAATTTACCTGTTTCGATGTCAATGGAACTCAGATGCACTGTCGTCTGTCCTAAGTTCCCGCTAGAGCGGACAAATGTCGGTCTTTTTACAAAGACACTGACAACTTTCACAAACAATCCCTGACCAGCCATGCCAATAGCGAACAGCACCTGGTCAGCATGACAGCCAAGCGGGTGGGTGACAATCCGTCTTCAGGGCCCTTGGTTGTATAAGGAATTTAAATGCAGATGCCCATTGGGTGATTGCACGACATAACCGACACCTAGCAACAGACGGACCAGCCGGTCGCCTTGTTCCCTGGGGTGAATGAGTTAGTTTTGTTTGAAAGTCAGTGTTTTGTTTGAAAGTCAAATGCTTTTTTGTCTCTTTTATAATTAGAAATGTTATGAAAGAAATATATATATATTTATATATCTAGTATGCAGTTCATAAATGATTAATCACGTTAAGTAACAAAAGTATTTGGTTCTAACACTAATTACAACTTATAGAAGGAGGGACAGTAAATATGTTTTTCGGGCCAGTAAGTTTAAAAAAAAAGAAGTAACGTTGAGCTCTGGTTTGTCTTCACCTAAAGACAACTGAAGACTCAGACTTTTGCAGACATAGGTTAAGAGAAAATTATTTGAATAAGAATCTGTGATCCTGATGCACTTATGACACAGCTACTGGTAATTGCATCAGAATCACTTTCTACGGAGTTTTGCTGTATCTTTTCACATTTAGGATGACCAGAAGCCTCTTTGGCTGGTGAGTCAAATACTTTTTACTTAACCTTAATGACTCAATATTTTCCACACACTGCAGCAGTTCCTACTGAATTGCATGTTTGTATCTGTCTTAACAGTTTTCCACACACGAGGATGAGGACTTGTTGGACTTGACGTATGAGCATGAGAAGCACTGCAAGGCAGTGGCTGGCCGGATGAAGAAGCGAGTCATAACCGCAGTGATAAACAATGAGGGGACGCTTGTCCTGGCACAGCGGTTCTTCAAGCCACTTCCTCCCCCACAGGAACTTGTACTAAAATCCCCAGACAACAGCATGTCTGTATTAGTAAGGCTCCATCATAACTAAAGCTGGGTTCATATAGTTATTAAATTTTTATAAAATACATAAACTTTAGTCTGCTTGGAGTGGCAGTTGGGCGTTTTGCATTTTAGTTTTCCAACTTTTCTAATGGTTCTATCACACCAGACACTCTCAATAAAGCCAAGCAAAAGTGCTTCAAATGATTTCCAGGAGTAACGAAACCCAGTTCTAACACAGTCATCATCAGAATGAGTCAACCCATAATGTGTAAACATGTGGTGTAGGTTACAAACCCAGAAGTGGAACGCAGAGATGAGCTGTGTTTAGAAAGATCATATAAAAGCACATTTGTATTCATGTTTTGAAAGTTTTACTTTCAAAACATGAATACAAATGTACTGAAAGCAGTACATCTATTTATAATCATTATATTTAATTAGAATTTCACTGTTTTCCAACTTGACATTAGATGGTTGCACACCCTGAAAAAAATATATGGGAAGGAAATAGTGTGTCCCATGCGCCCCCTTTCATTTGTTTAAATAGGTGTTATGCTGTGTTCTCTGTGTAACACAGGAGAGAGTGGCAGCCTTTGTATCCCTATTTCCCACAGTGCCTTTTCCATGTGACGTTGGTGACAGTGGGGACATGTGGCTAGCCGCAGAGGTAAACAACCTAACCATGTTGTAGAACCAACATTCTGTTTCAAAGAGCCAAGACATAGAATATTACTTATGTTTGACAGATTTCAAATATCCATTCAAGAAGAATTCTAGTAATTATTAAGTTTGACCAGCTTGTTGTTAACCTAGTCGGGCCTTTTTCATTCCAAATTGCACATCTCTGCTATCCACAACAGCAGTGCTTGGAGCTGGCTATTGGATGTCAGTTTGGCAGTTCTGCTTTGCAACTTCTTTCAGCACCTGAAGGTGAATGCATGGCTTCTCTTGGGAATGTCGGCCTTAGAGATAAAAAAAAAACCCCACTGTACTCATTATACAACAACACAAGGCACTCCCTTTCAAATCAATGTGTTCGCTAGTCGGCTGAGCATATAGACCATATTTTAGTACAGTATATTTTGTTTATTTAGGTCAGTACAGTGTCACTTACTGTATGTGGTTGGGGGTTTTTTTCCAGGGAGAAAGAGCCTACATCCTTACTCAGGAAAAAACACGGTTTGTGTTGTGGAACCACAAAGATAGAAAACACTACCAGCCAAATGATTCCCTTTGTCCTCTAAAAACTGTTGACTACCTTGTCAGTGGACAATATGTAAGGATGGAGTCCTTGGGCATAGAGACCCACTAGAAACCATTAATCAGTTTGTTTCATTGGTACTGCTGCATTATTGTATACAATCACATGTGCATTCTATTCAAGTTTTGTTCATCAGCTGTTTTGCTTTGAAACACATGAAAGTGATTCTGGTCTTCACCCATGATCTGAAAGATGTCCATTGATCATCAATGCTGTGTGCATGGTCTGACTTTTGTTTCTCTCAGGTGTGGTTCAATCTCCAAGTGTCGAGAAAGACGCCCATTTCTTTTGACTTATCAAATAATTCTGCATGGAAACCTTTGTTCGCGAAAGGATTCAAATCTGACTCATCGTCAATGGTACCTTGAACTCTTTCCAATGAAGATAGTGATATAGTCGACAGTAGGTCATATTTGACTAACATAACATATTGAGTTGAGCTGGGAAGTCCTAGAAATTTTACAATATGGTGCAGGTATAATGAACTAAAGCAATAATATTGCAAAATTATCAGAATGATTAGTTATTGTCAAAAACAATGTGACTGTTTACATTCTTCCCACATTATTAGTATTGAGTCAAAGGTCAACTGCTGTATACGCAGTACATAAAATGTTGTCACATTTTTCAGACAAAGGAAATCAAATACTACCCCTCCCAAATGGATATGGTCTATGGCCTACAAAGAAGGTAGCTATGTTGATTCTATATTGCATTTATGCTATGCAGTGCTTTATTCTTGAGAGAATAAAACATTCTTAAAACATAAATGGTTTCATCTGTGGTCCTATCTGTCATTCATTAAAACAGGATTGAGATAAAGCTGAAGTTGTATAACGGATAGGACAAGCCCTCATCCTACACATTGGAGCTCACCCTGTGCAGACATGCTCTATGACGCCCTGAAGATGCTTGAGAAGAACCCAACATCTGATGCCATAGAGCTAATGACAGATAGCTTGCTGGACACCATGAATGATTACAAGGTGAAATAGGCCAAAGCATAATCGTCTTTAACAAGTGGATTCACAGTAGTTTGTATTTGATAGGGACCAAATAAAAGAAAATGGACGCCCCTTTTAGTTTCTGTCACAAAACATGTTTTAAAAGTCTTTATTTGGGCTGTGTGCCTAATGAACACCAACCTGTTCTTGTAAAATGTGGAAGGTAGTGATGTTTGGTATTGTGCTCAAATTGGATAGAGAACAAACTTTGGCATGAACTAAGCAGATGCTGTCATAAGACTTGATGTCTGGATGACTTCTACAGTGAGAATTGGAGCAGACAATCCATTTTTTGTGAAAAATCGAACTGCCTTCTGTGTTTTTAGGTGTCTGGCTTTCCCATGCAAATACCCTACCAGGATATGAGCACAGTCATAGAAGCGGTTTACAACACCAGAATCCACAGCATTGAAATCCCTGGGACAAAGTTTTCTCTTTCCGTCTACATCCACCCATACCCCAACCACATCCTGTCCGTGTGGATACTCCTGGTTATTCTGGTCAAACACCAGCATGGAGCATTCTATGTTCCATATTATATTCAGCGCATGAATGCTGATACGCCATGGTAGTGTTCATTAAGGCACAGACTACCAGGAGTTCTTTAAGGTTTTCAGTTCCCTGGATTTTCAAGGGAAGCTGTTGCTGGTAAATATTAATGTATTGTCTCCTACATCATCCTACATTGGGAAAGGAATGCAGAGTGATTAATACAACCTACTGAGTAATCCACAGACCTGTACATAGTTAAGAATTTGAAATACTGTGCAATGAAGTGAGTAACAAATATGCCAGCAACATCTTGTAATTAACATTTGATTTGCTCATGTCAGATGTTTAAGTTCACAATATAATTTGGTAAATGTTTTGTGCAATTGTTTTTAGTGTTATTTACTTGTGGTATGCATAATACCCTAAAGAACAATTGATATACAGTTTATATTCTGTTGGCATACAAAGTAAGAAACCAATGTGTTAATGTTAAAAATAAACCAGAAGAACAACTGACGTATTTGATTTAAAAGTACCATCTTGGAAGTGCACAGCACTCACTGCCTTTTGACTTGCATAGGAAGGTGCTAACATGACATTTTGCACATTAGTGCTCAAAATACAAAACAAGAATGCTACATATCCATCCTGATAACACTGCTTAAGAGCAAAGATGCATGTGGCCAACTAACATTTGAGGTAGCTTTTGCTGAGTGATGCATGTTCCACTATCAAACTGCCATATCTTATTTAACACCGAAAGAAATCCCTTTAAGCTCGATACCAATACAAGATTCATATTATTACAAAGATAATATGCAGTATAGTCAATACCTGAGGTAGCTTACCATCAATAAATGCAGAATAGTCTCTTGTCTTTAGTGCAATGAAATTATAGCTACTGCAGGGATTGTTGATCTGCATTTGACAAACATTGTTGGTGATAACTTAATCATATTGGTTTTAAAAGGAAAAGAAAAAGAACACCTTTGGCAGGTAACACCAATGACATTTTCACTTCTAAACCATTAAAAACCATGCTTGCTTATTTGTCTAGTCCAAAGAGAGACATCATACCCGCTTAGTCTCCTTCATTACTGTCATAGCTCCATTTTGGACATCCATCAATCACCTATCAAAGCAGGGAGCAGCACATGGGTAGTGCATATTGACCTGATAGGCTATGCTTGGATTGTTGACCTTGCCATCCAGAGCAGTAGAGATGGCCTGGGTGTGGCTGTGGGGTGGGGCGCCAGGGCCCGGCAGAGTGGCATTGTGGGACATGTAGGTCGTTGGGCAGTGGCCAGGGGCTAGCGCAGGCTGCTGTGGGTACTGGATGTTGGCCTGGTGCAGGTACTGAGGAGGCATAGTGGAGGTTGTCTGGCAAGAGTTAAGGTACCCCATCTGCCCAGGCTGCTGGCACTTCTGCTTGTTGGCCTCTTTCACATCACTGTCATGAGCACTGTAAAAAGCAAAAGTTAGTTTCAAACTACATGTCTACACAGTCTACTGCATAAATTCACCACCATGATCCTAATATTATGGCAAGAGTTGACTGTTCCCTAAGGATATGTCAAGTTTATTTTCATTAGGAACTAATCAGAAGAAAACATTGCATCTCCCCAATATCATTGTATCAATTTCGCAGCAACTTATCACTTGGAAGAGTTGAAAATTGCAACAACCTTCCTCTGGGACGTCATAACCTAATCATTCTCTAATTTTTTAATACCAATCACTCCCCCACCGCATTTCAAATCCACTCCCTCCTTATTTGGATCCCTCAACTACACTGCCTCCTCCTCTTAGGGATAGAAAAAGGCAGAAGGTCTGAACTATCCAATCAGGCCCCGCATATCTCCTCCCAGCCATTCTGCTACTTTTTCCACTGCTCATCTAACCAGGAAGCTATTTGGATCAGAGTGAGCACGCTCATTTGTCTAATGACCTCAGTTAACCTGCAGGCACCTGACCCTGTGGGAGCCACTAGGGCACGATGAAACAAGGAAATCCCTGCTGATAGTGCCTCCCCCCACCTCAGGCAATGGTAGCCAACATGCGCTACCCCATGGGACCACCCTGATGTTAGGCAGTATTTGTTAGCAGGCAAGAGAGCCCAGCTGAAGTCAGACACTCACATGAGCATTTTTTCCACACAGGGGACAATAGTATCCCAGGAGTATGCCGTGAGGCGCTGAAGCCTAGGTGGCCAGGATGGGGATAGGCGCAGGATGATGCGGGACGCTGCCACACAGGCAGCTGCCACCAGGGAGGGGGCGAACCTTAGAAACACATGATCTGGAACAACAAAAAGGTCACGAGTCATCAACCATGCATTTCACATGCATTCCACCAGACTGTTGTGAAACTGGCCAAGTTTCTTTCAACAGCAAGCCTAAAAGAGCAAAACGGGAAATTATACTCTTGTTCTTCCTAAAAATCAGACTTTTCAAACATATGGATCTTGGCACTTCTTTGGCTACAGCATAGTAGTATATATGTAAGGGTACACTACAGCTTTTTAAATGCAGACACAATACCTCCACAATTCTGTGGAGATAGTTTCAAAGTGCCAGTGAACAGGAATTGTCTTGGTCTGTGCAGAAATACCACATCTGAAGCAAAGCTAACATCCATCATTAGGCAAACAGAACTGTAAATATATATTTTTTTTAAATACAGACGCAACTAATGTGGCACTCTTTTTTAAATGTCTTAAAGGTTGTTAAAGTAGTTGCCGCTAACACGTTTCTGTAGTATGTGTCTCAACGGGTTATGATAAACTATAACTTGTACTTGCCTTGAAGGGAGACTTCCAGAAAATAGTCGGCGTACTTGGTCATGTAGAGCACTGTCTTCTCCAGGCACGTCATGGGCCAGCCATCATGGAGGTCTGCCTCTGTGACAGCGATGGACAGGTAGTACTCTACGAAATGTGCAGCAGTGGGCAGGTACAGGTTCCACTGGAAATTTTCCAACAGGAGAAGCTCCAAGTGCAGAAGGCCCTGTTTGGTCAGCACGAGGTTCATGGAACTCATGCAGCCCAGGCTGTTAAGCGTGTCTAGCTTAGGAACCCGGTCCTCTCTCTCCTCAAACTTGCCTGCAGGTTTGATTGGGGGGGGGGGGGGCAAAACATGAATGATAAGTTTATAGGCTAGGTGGACCATTGGAAGTTTGTCCGGGCAGAGGCTTGCAAGGAAGTGGTCACAAACTTACTAGCCAAAAGCAGGCAAGAGAGTGCGACCATGTGGAGCTGTTGCACAGTTATATCATAGCGGTCCATGAAAAGGTCCAGTAGGTAGACAGCGAGGTGTCTGGCTGTTGGACACAGCCGGTAACGATTGCTTACGATGGCTATGAGGTCTGCAAAGTAGCGCCTGAGGTTAAGCTGGGGGGACTGGCCTTTGTAGGATGGCAACTTGAGTTCCTGAAAAAAAGAGGAATGTCATGCTTATCTAAGACACACCATACAAAAACAGTGTATAATTCTGGTAGATGCTGAATTAAGCCCTTGTGAAATCATTTGTCCACATGATGTGACAAAAAACATCAGCATGCAGGTGTTGAAAGTGATGGTCCCTCAAGACCGGTGAGAAACATCATAATCGAAAAGATATTCTGCGTTAGCTTCGACCAGCTGTGTATTTCAGACTATGTGATAATAGCATGTGAGGTCAACAACTCTTATTTTTGACTACAGTAATACATGCAGTTAGGCCTCTACTTTATGGCCAGGATACTTACTTTATAGCGCAGAGCCTGGTATATATCTCCAGCAAGTTGTCCTTTCCACCATTGGCTCTCAAGCTCCATTTACTCAAACTTGCAGGAATTTCTTGACACACGAATGTTCAGTCTAAAGTTGACAATCTCAAAAGTTATAACAAGAGTTAAAGATCCCGAACAGTCAAAATCTGTATTTTTATTGGCTGTAATATTTAACTATGGATTTCTCAGACCCAGGCTAGCATTGTTTTTTTTTATGGAAACATTGTTTTTACTTTGTGATTGGAGAAAACAACAAGTGCTGTAATTTCCTGGTTAAAAAATTACAGCGTGCTCAATTTATATTAATGTGAAAAAGCATGCACAATTTTTTTGTAATTCATCCACCTCCCACAAATCCCACGTTGCATAATTTAATAAGTACCAGTTTGTAACCAACATTGCAGAAAGATTTACAGGTGTCAAATTTGATTTTATGGTGAATGTTATAATAAATGTTACACTATTTCTCTCTGGCAAAAACATTTTTTTTATTTTTACTAAATGTTTCTCCCCAATTATGTGACATCCAAATTGCGATCAAGATCTTGCTTCTTCGCTGCAATCAATGCCAGGATGTCTTCCAAAGAACATCCAATGCTGTCCTGGTACTTAAAACACTGCTTGACCAACCGGGAATTTATAATGGAATCCTTATGCGCAGGAAGACAGGCAGCCTTCTAAATCAGTTGAGGTTACAGGCACCCAAGCCGCCACAAGGATTACCTAGAGCGCAATGGGGCAAAGCAACAGCATTCGATTACTAAACCCCCAAACCCGGACAATGCAGGCCAATTGCACTGCCCTCAGTGGGATCCCTGGACTAATCCGTGAGAAGGATTTGAACCCTTATCTTGCGATGACATGGCTTAGACTTTACCACTGGGCAAATTTCCCATTTGCCTATTGTTAGCTGGTTACTGGCTAGATACATTTTCAGCCAGGAAGGAATAAAAAGAGGGAGAAAGATCTTTCATAACTGAAACAGTTGTCATGTCAACACATGTAGGCCTATGTGCTGCTACAAACCGAATCTGAAGAGACATGCTAAACAAAGCTATCTATCCACTCAAACTGTCTTTGCTGTCTTCCTGGTGGTTACCTGAGAGAAAAATAATTTCTGTACAAAATGAATATAAATGTTCATCATAAAATATATATAACTGGTGACTCAAACGTCCATTTTACGTGGAAATCAGACATTTTTTGGGACCTTAAATGATCTACATATAAAATATTCCAGTTTTGAACTTTATCTCTTGTTTTTCCTTTGCACTGACATATTTTAAATAGATATATTTAAAAGATATTAATATATTAAAATATATATTAAAATATATTTACAAATATATTAAGAAAATAGAACGCTCATACCAGCCAACTGTTGGTAAAATATCGGGACAATAGAGACCAGAATATCAGCTATTCTGGACATAAGCCTCCTCAGCAAGGCAATATAAATGGTTTGCCAAGAAAAACAATGCACCCAAAACTGAGTTTAAAAAAGTTCAACGATGTGACAACGCGGGGTGGGCTCTGGGTGAAAGTATAATTGCTACAAGTTCACACACATTTGGCAAATCACAACATTGATTTCAACATCATCTGCTTGAGGTGAATATGCTTCCCTACATAAAAATGACTAGAGTTTAGTCAAACCCCGATGTTGATGTGCTAAATTTTCTGACTTAGGCCTTTCAGACCAGACTACCCGACTTACCACTACACGCGACACAAAAGCGCAGTAGCGCATCTACAATCGGCTTTTACACAAGAACCTCGACAAATCCGTGAGTTTTCTATATATTAAGGCTTGACTCCTCCATTGCTTAAGATAGGTTCCTCCAGGCAGCCGAATCTCAAACACAATAGCTCTCGTAAACGCACAAATTACTGCTGCCAATTGAAACTCACCTTACACCCAAGAGACATCCAATCACTGGCAGGGATTCAAGAAACATGGTCGTCACATGCTTTAGCCAAACATTCTCAAAGGTAGATTCCATACCTATGAAGTCAAAATTGTAAAACAGATGTTTTTGTTCATTATATGTAGAGAAAATTCACAAACGTTCTACATTATTTTCACACTTACACGCTATGTACAGTAGGTAGGCTAATCCCCCAAAACGTTAGCTTATGTGTTGTTTCGTTGTAGAGAAAATCGGTCACATCACAGGAACCCGATGATGGATGAAAATAATAAATAATAAAAATACCATTTAAACCAGGCCGGTTCGTTTCCCCATAAACCCTACAAATGGTATATGAATTAGATATGCCTCCTAATTTATAAGAAATGCCCCCTCAGGCATTTCATCCTGCAGCCGTGTCTCTGTATAAAACGTTCCAAATACCTTAGCCTTTTCCCCAGTGTGTCATAAATCCATATTTAAATCATGTTGTATATCAATAACAATAATATCTGCAAAATGTAGGGAAGACACAATAACATTGTAATAATGTAAAATACAGTGTTTTATAATATAAAAAAGGGCTCATGTAAAATGGGTGGACTTTCCTTTAAAGGCTGTAGGGGTAGGGTTAGTGTTAGGTTTTAAAATAAAATGTTAAGACAAATAGAAGAAATAGGGGTTCATGAGTTTGTGGCTATAATAGGTTCTGACAACCCAAACTTTGCTAACAGCTGGTCAGAAATTGTTGGGAAAAAACATTTTTGTATACTTGTGTAGATCTGAATGAGATCTGTAAAATAAATGAATATACATTTTTTCAAGCATTGATAACATTACCATTATGAAATTATTCTAACATAATGTAGGCTTTAAACCCCCATGCAGTCAGAAAACATAATTCCCTCGGTTTTATAGGGGGTGGACAAAAACGGAAACACCGCTTGGAAAAGGACTGCTACTTTGAAGTAACTTAATGACGATTGCAAACGGCGCTGAAGAGGTCACATTAGGTTGATTGCCAATTAGCAGTACACGTGTCAGCCGTAAAAAGATCAGACAGTTACCTATTTCATATTTGATTTTTCAAAGCAACACGAAGCAACTAACAGAGTTCCCAAGAGGCCAAATAGTCGGTGACTACATTGCAGACCGTAGTGACGGGAAATCGAGGCTTTCTGAAGCATTTGGGGCTTTCATCAAAATTGTTCCGAAAAACCGTTCATTCTCTCGAGGCTTTTAAACACACTGCTCAGTCGTGACATCTGCTGGACAGAAATCATAATGCTTGTAGATGTTTATATAGAGGTTTCCCATATCGTGTTCAAAGTATTGGGTGGCTGAGATGTTTCGACCTCTTTTTTTCCCTCCAGATGAACAGTTATTTAAAAACATTTGCATCCTTTGTATTCCTTGGCTGTAGAAGACAAAAGATCATCACTACCAAAATAATAATTAACTATACGTAAATAAATACAATTATTTCAAGTCTCCTTTCACATAGAACATATAAACTAAGACTGAATTCAACCCTGAGCCAATTATGTCAGATTTTGTTGCAATCTTACCTACTTTGCTGTATCGTGTAAATGCAATATATGGGAGGCAAATCTGTAAATAACTTGGCATGGCAGAAAGCCCTTGTGCTGGTGTTGTGCCGAAAATCTCCCCCCTGCCGACCCCCCCCCCCTTCGCGTGGACGCGCACTCTCTCGATTCTCTTTGCTGCGACTTGCTTGTTTGTTGAGAGATCTGGTCTTCACGCCGTTATTATAATTTAGCCAACATTTCACTGATCTTCGTAGCAAAAAGCTTTTATTTCATTGTGTATTTCAAGGCAGCAGTCGGTGACCACGTTAGCCTGGGTTTCATTCGTTTTTTTAAGGCAGGTTGATCGTATGGGAAGGCAATGTCTGCAGTTTTCGGGTTTGTCTATTTGTTTCAAGTGTATTACTATAAACAAATATTTGGCAAAATCGGTCATATCAATTTCTTATTCGACTAGTGTCTTCTAAAGTGTAAGGATAATAATTCAGCCATAGTCAGAGGCGTCGTTAGGATCACAATACATTCGGGGCTTAGCCCACACCCCCGCCTCGCCCGGGACATAAAGTACAGGGTTTTGAATGTACATGCGGAAAATTTCCATGTACACGTTGGCGGCCTACAGGTCTACATTGTCATAATGCGCGATCGGAATTGTAGATGAATAGATCAGGAGCTATTTTTTCTTTTTTTGGTCAACTTGAGATCCGGGGCTATGGCCCCGGACGCCCAGGCCTAACGACGCCACTGGCCATAGTTGTTCTGAAATGTTTATGGGCCATTTCGCAATTATCGGTGCCTTTTCCGTCCCCAGGCCATTACATGCATAAACATGCATGTAAAGTATCTGTTTAATACATTATATTATCAAGCAAATTGGCCTGCACTTTGTTTTAATTGCAATTTGATTATCATGTAAAACCTTAATAAAAACTACCTAGAGCACTGAAACACTTCACCATGAAATATAATGATTAGAATCCTTCAAAAATCGTATTTGTTTATATTATTGTGTGACTCTACTATATCCCATTTAGACATAAAAAAACATTTTCTCATCCCCAGGTGCCCAGGTTTTCACTCAGTCCTGTTACCCTGACACATTCCCCCTTATAAAAATGTCAGACATTCCACAAGTCACATGAGCAACAGGAGGTAGCAACATTTGAGTCTGCTGAAGGCCATGGAAAGACCAGAAGTTAGTTCTCACTCTCTTTTTTCTGTATTTTATTATCATATTGTAAGTATGACTGAGAGTGTCAATCTCACCGTTCAGTCCTGTTACCAAAATTATTTGTTAGATGCTATGTTTTTTAAAAAAAAGATAGTTTTGGTAAGCCACTTGAAGGTGCTAAGTGTTCTCATGATACTATTATCGATGCCATGTTGCTACATTTCATGTATTTGCGAATGTTGTGCTAAAAACTCAGTCCTGTTACTTTCAGTCCTGTTACTCATATGAAGGGTAACAGGACTGAATAAAAGTTACAGGAGTGAAATAGACATTTTAAATCTGTCTGGTACTGTATATACACTACTGTTCAAAAGTTTGGGGTCACTTAGAAATGTCCTTGTTTTCAAAAGAAAATCATTTTTTGTCCATTAAAATAACTGACCAATAATCAAATTGATCAGAAATACAATGTAGACATTGTTAATGTTGAAAATGACTATTGTAGCTGCAAATGGCTGATTTTCAATGGAATATCTACACTTAATTTCTGTTTTTGTTCTGTTTGGGTTTTGCCTTTCCTTTTGAATGTAGCCTGTTTTTTTTTCCTTTGTTCTTGTATGTAGCCCATCTTTGTCATTATCGCTTTCACCTATGTCTCGTTTTCCCGCTCGTTATGGCCCTATTTAAGTTCCTCCTGCCCTAGTGTGTCTTGTCAGTCATTGTTGGATGTTATGGTCATTGTGTTTAGAGCTTTATGTCACTTTCAGTCATTGGAATTAAAGAGCCTTTTATTTCTGCGCTTGTGTCCTGCTACGCAACATCCTGAAATTGTGACATACACAGACAGAAAGAGGCCCATTATCAGCAACCATCAGTCCTGTGTTCTAATGGCCAATGAATGAAAGAGTGAATGTAATGCAAATAAATAGATACAATAAAATGTGCTAATGAACATTGAATGTACATAGAAGGTGACCAGAGCATATGAAGTGTTCATATGATCAATAGAACAATAGTTGAGAAGCCTTATGGCCTGGGGGAAAAACTGTTTGTGAGTCTGGAAGTACGTGCCCTGATGCTCCAGTAACGTCTACCAGATGGCAGCGGTGTGAACAGACCATAGCCTGGGTGGTTGTAATCTTTTATGATGCTTTCCTAAAGCATTGTGTATGATAGATGCCCTGCACGGAAGGGAGATGGCAGCTGATGATGCGCTCTGCTGACTTGCGATCAGCAGCAGAGCAGTTGCCATACCAGGCAGTAATGCAGACTGAAAAGAAGCTCTCAATGATGCACGTGTAGAAGTTGGTGAGAGTTTTTGCAGACATGCCAAACTTCTTAAGTTTACTCAGGAAGTATAGGTGCTTTTGGGCAGTTTTTACTGCCGAGTCTGCTTGCCTGGACCAGGTGAGGTCATCTTTGATGAACACACAGAGGAACTTGAAGTCAGAGACTCTCTCCACTTCAGCTCCATTGATGTGTATGGGGGCGTGATCCCCCTCTGCCGCCTCCTGAAGTCCACGATCATTTCCTTAGTCTTGTGTTGAGAGTTTGTTGTCCTGGCACCATATTGCCAAGTCACTTAACTCCTCTCTGTATTTGGTCTAATCATTGAAGCAAGTTGGGGGCGGGAATTTCGGCAAGGCCATTCTCCTGCCTGCCGAAATCACCCCCCCCCAAACTTGCTTCAAATTGTGACTACAGTAAAATACCTTTTGTAGTACACTCAGGTGGTCAACATGAGCTACCAAAATGATTATGAAATGTGCCAGACTTTGCAGACCCAAGATAGGAAGGGGGATAATTTCCGCAGGCAGGAGAATGGCCTTGCCGAACCCCCTCCCCCAATAGAAGCACATTATAGATATAATTTATGAAATGAAATAAACATTTCAGAACAACTAGGTCTCTATTATTATCCTTACACTTTAGAAAACACTAGCCGAATAAGAAAAGGGAGATTTTGCCAAAGATGTTTAAAGTAATACACTTGAAACAAACAGCCAAATTGAAAACTGCAGACAGTGCCTTCCCACGCGATCAACCTGCCTTAAAAACGCAGCCTAACGTGGTCATGGACTGCTGCCTTGAAGTACACAATTAAATAAAAGCTTTTTGCTACGAAGATCAGTGGAATGTAGGCTAAATTGTTAATAACGGAGTGAAGAGCAGACCTCTCTTCAAGCAAGCAAGTCGCAGCCATGAGAATCGAGACAGTGGGCGTTCACGCGGCAGAAGGGTTAAAATTAAGAGACCACTGCAAATTGAACGCTTCTGTTCCTCACTCAAAACTTTCCTTTTCAACTTTTTTGGAAAGAAAAGAAAAAGGTGCAGTGGTCTCTTAATTTTTTCCGGAGCTGTATGTTGACTTGATATCTGGACTTTGAAATAAATATAGAATATGATCAGCTGATCCACTGTTAAAATTTCTAAGATAATTGTAACAGTGGTCTACAGTGCGTTTTATAAGCGACAATATTGATAATGGATCATGTGCAGCACAAAATGATTTACAATCACAGTAAATTTCAATTTCATGAGGTCAAGACTTGTTGATTAGTTTAGAATGTAGTCTAATCTTGTTTTATATTGTTTTAAATGTCATTGTGCACTGTTTGGCCTAGGCTACAGCCAAGTAAGTAACGTAATATTAACTGGTAAGTAATACAAAGTGATGTTGTATTTTAGTGGTCTGTTTTAAGGGACGTGCTCATGCAATAGGATAAAGGACAAAAATATGCCATTTTCTGTGGGCTGGTAGGTTCTTAATGTCTAACTGAGGAGCTATTTATTAGGAGGTTAGAGCCAAAAAAGTTGGCCCATTGAATAGACTTGGACAGCCTATGCCTAGTTGGAAATGGCACGTCTTTCAAACCCGCAGTTCCCGAAACCCCAGCAGATGGTTGTGTGACGTCTGAAGCTTCAGAAGTCATCAATCATGTGTTATTGTTACTCCGATGCAAGCCTCGGCTCTTTCACTTTGATCAGACTTGGTTTACATTTCAAAGTCTCGAAGTGTTGGCTTTGTGCATCCCGTCACTAATTGTAGGTGCATACAGTTGTGCTCATAAGTTTGCATACCCTGTCAGAAATTGTGAAATGTTAGCATTGATTTTGAAAATATGATTGATCATGCAAACTGCCTTTTATTTAAGGATAGTGATCATATGAAGCCATTTATTATCACATAGTTGTTTGGCTCCTTTTTAAATCATAATGATAACAGAAATCACCCAAATGGCCCTGATCAAAAGTTTACATACCCTTGAATGTTTGGCCTTGTTACAGACACATAAGGTGACACACAGGTGAAAATGGCAATTAAAGGTGAATTTCCCACACCTGTGGCTTTTTAAATTGCAATTAATATCTGTGTATAAATAGTCAATGAGTTTGTTAGCTCTCACGTGGATGCACTGAGCAGGCTAGATACTGAGCCATGGGGAGCAGAAAAGAACTGTCAAAACACCTGTGTAAACAAGGTAATGGAACTTTATAAAGATGGAAAAGGATATAAAAAGATATCCAAAGCCTTGTAAATGCCAGTCAGTGTTGTTCAATCACTTATTAAGAAGTGGAAAATTCAGGGATCTCTTGATACCAAGCCAAGGTCAGGTAGACCAAGAAATATTTCAGCCAAAACTGCCAGAAGAATTGTTCAGGATACAAAGAAAAACCCACAGGTAACCTCAGGAGAAATACAGGCTGCTCTGGAAAAAAATGGTGTGGTTGTTTCAAGGAGCACAATACGACGATACTTGAACAAAAATGAGCTGCATGGTTGAGTTGCCAGAAAGAAGCCTTTACTGCATCAATCCCACAAAAAAGCCCGGTTACAATATGCCTGACAACACCTTGACACGCCTCACAGCTTCTGGCACACTGTCATTTAGAGTGACAAGACCAAAATAGAGCTTTATGGTCACAACCATAAGCGCTATGTTTGGAGAGGTGTCAACAAGGCCTATAGTGAACAGAATACCATCCCCACTGTGACGCATGGTGGTGGCTCACTGATGTTTTGGGGGTGTGTGAGCTCCAAAGACACGGAGAATCTTGTGAAAATTGATGGCAAGATGAATGCAGCATGTTATCAGAAAATACTGGCAGACAATTTGCATTCTTCTGCACGAAGGCTGTGCATGGGATGCTCTTGGACTTTCCAGCACGACAATGACCCTATGCACAAGGCCAAGTTGACCCTCCAGTGGTTACAGCAGAAAAAGGTGAAGGTTCTGGAGTGGCCATCACAGTCTCCTGACCTTAATATCATCGAGTCACTCTGGGGAGATCTCAAACGTGCGGTTCATGCAAGACGATCAAAGGCTTTGCATGACCTGGAGGCATTTTGCCAAGACAAATGGACAGCTATACCACCTGCAAGAATTCGGGGCCTCATAGACAACAATTACAAAAGACTGCACTCTGTCATTGATGCTAAAGGGGGCAATACAAAGTATTATGAACTAAGGGTATGCAGACTTTTCAGCAAGGGATCAGTTCATTTTTTTCTATGTTGCCATGTTTTGTTTTATGATTGTTTCATTCTGTTATGACCACAAGTTGAATGTGAATCCCATAAGAAATAAAAGACGTGTTTTGCCTGCTCACTCATGTTTTCTTTACAAATGAAACATATATTATCAATTCTCCAAGGGTATGCAAACTTTTGAGAACAACTGTAGGTCACAAAAGCTGCAAAATGATTCAACATGTCAGGGGAACAGTCTAAATAATCATGACAGCATGCCGAACATGGACAAATCAGAAAAGAGGAACAGTGGTTGCAAGTCGATGTAGACCGACAGAGATAGATGGACACTGAACAGGAAAGTTCAGTGCCACAAAAGAACAGCCTCAAAAATGACCACAGAATTAAATCAGCACCTCTGTGACTCAGTATAAATAAAAACTGTATGTTGTGAGCTTTACAAAGTTGGAATTCCCACAAGGCTGCCATTCGAACAAACACGTGTATCCAAGGTGAACACACAAAGATGCATAACTTGATATAAGGAGCACAAAACTTGGACAACCTGATCAATGGAAACAGTAATATGGTCAGGTTTTAGCCCTGAACTAGCTCACCTGATTCAACAGGTAAGGGCTTATTAATTAGTTAAAAAGTTGATTCAGGTGTGCTAGCTCTGGAATACATCTAATAGATGGAATGGCTGGGGGTCCCCAGTAGAGGGTTGAAGACCTATGGTCTAATGAGTCACCCTATTTTGTACATCCAAATGGTATTGGCAACCAATTTGTTGGAGCCATTGGGTCAGATGATTGCTCTGCGAGGTCATATAATGGCCTAGCAATATTAGGTTGTTTTACATGACCAGGTACACACTATGTTGTATGCACTGTTCCATCAGGATGTTCCAATATTTCAGAATGATAATGCTAAATAAATCTATTGCTAAATTAATTCATAAGTGGTTTGATGAACACCAGGGTGACTTAAAATGCCTTCCGTGGCTTTCCCAATCTCCATATCTGAACGTTATTGAACCTTTATGTGAAGTTCTGGAGTGCAGAGTGCAAAGTAGATTTCCATCTCCAAAGAACTAGAGGTTTTTCTTCCTAAAGAATGTTGCTATATCCCATTACACAGTTCAGGACGTGTATGACAGCATTCCAAGAAGGATTGGAGCTGTTCTGAAGGCAAATGGTGGTCCTATTATTAGGTCCTTGATATTAAAATATTATTAGGAGTTTCCATTATTTTATCCACCCCCTGAACAAAGATACTTACTTTCACATTATGAGGTCAAAATACTAGACTGAAAATGAGTATCCTGCAGTTTTAGTGTAAGAACTATCTGAACAGACAGCTGGAAATTTCAGCCGGTTTTCAGTAATTCTTACCCATTATCATACTGTAGAAAGCTTTTAGTTAAACAGCAAATTTCTAGTATTGCTAGCTACTTCTGATAAGCTATGTATAGCAGCTGAGAGTATTTGATGGCAGTTCCTTAAGGAATGCTCATATTAATGTTAGCTAGCTCCGAATAACATTACTGTATCTACCATTGTTCTAAATGTTTCTCTCTTTTCCCACTGTCATAACCAATTGTATCTACAACCTAAAGTCTTGTCCCAACAGTTTTAGCATTCTTCATATGCATCCGTGGAAGCCAGTTTTTTTCTGCACTGCTTGTCTATCCAAGACGTCATGTGGGCACGCTCACTCACTTGACTAACTCATTTAGGTTTGCAGGTGCTCCTTCCCCAAGCCCCGTCCCCCCATCCCTCTGCCATGCAGGGCAACTTTTTGTCCTAAAGATGCACGACAAGCTGTATCATAAAAATACAAAATCTCAACTCAGAATTAAGGTAATGTGTAATATTAATTGCTGGGAAAAATACTTAATGTATCTGTAGACTTTGTGCAATGATACCCCCCTTCAATAAATGATAGTAATAAAGGCCAGGTTCTCTTTCAATCATTATTGTATCAAGATATTCTCATAGGGGACCACCTTGAGTGTCCTGTGAAGGCCAAAGTAACCTGTCCCATAAGTTTAGTTGCTAATGAAGTCAGCCCCTTGCTTCCTAATGCCAATAAACCAATATCTGGCCATTCTTGCCACTATTACTTTCAAGGATAAAGATATTCCACTTAAAGGCATGTCCTCCCCTACATTTTGAATCCAGGCAGGGAGAATCATATTTGTTTATTGCCCCTGCCTTGTGAAGTGAGTGCCTCAGAGCGAGATATCTCACAGGTAAGTGGGTGGGGCAAGCGGAAGAGAACTGTAGTTTCTTATTGACTCATCCATGACCAAAGAAAGGTGCCTCTGAAATGTCTCACTCTGGGGCACCGACTACACCATGTGTGAGCAATATTCAGACTTGTGTGACCCCGCCCAGCTTAAAACTATATTGGGTGTGTATTTGAGTAGGGATGAGGAGCAGTTCAAACCATAAACCAAGCGGGGTCCCAATTACTCCACCTTGCTCACATACATTTTTTTGACACATCTGTATACCAAATCCCTAATCTAACCCCTATTCCATTGCCCATAGCTGCAGAATACATGGCATACTGTACTCAACTGCTTCCTCCCTAGTCTAGTCCCTAATCAGACTTTAGAACCGGACTTCAATGACCTGATTATTTGCTATCTCACCTCTGACAACAGTGCAGAAAACTTTAAAGAGCCACTGTGCATCAATTCTTGTTGTTGCTTGCTCCTTCGGGTTTTAGCCTGGGTAGCCTATCTGTAAAAGCACTTTGTTACAACTGCTGATATGAAAAGGGCTTTATAAAATACATTTGATTGGTTGGTCTGCATTGGAAATACACATTATAGGGTCTAAACATGGTTATAACTATAATTTGGATATAATGGATGATCAGTATTGTGTATTCATTGCACTGTGTATGAATTTAAGAGTGATTAGATTTCTCCAGTTCATCCTTCAGCTGTTTACCAAAACAGTGGCAGAATGCCTTTAGTTGTGGTTTGAACTACAATATTAAATAGGATATTTTCCAACAATGTATTACTTATTTTATGATGATTATTTTTATTATAGTAAATCTGATCGGTGAAAATCGGTGAAAACTTTGCATAATCTCTCTGACAGCCCAAAACACCAGGAAGAGATGGGACATATCTCATAGTACAGTAAACGGAAAGGGACTCCCTCGGATAGTATAACACTGTTATAAACTAACAAAGGGGCACGTGTCTGAAAATATCTGTAAAACAAGAACAGACCGATTAGCGATAGAATAAAACACTTTTGCATAGTGTACAGGACAGCCGCCTCGCAGTGAGCGGTGCATGTGCGATTATTTATCCGTTCTGGTTCTGGTACTCTGCTGAACAGCTCTCAGTCAGCTCTGTGTAATCCCCGGATGAAGCTGTCATGGCTGCCATTCGCTGAGCTGTCAAGCCTACAAAAGAAAGGTAAAAAGCCAACCGAATTCTCGAATTATGCTGTCGTTGTCAATTTTATCGGAACTTTCACACTGAGGTAAATACACTTCGTTTAAGATACATTAACGATACTAACTTTTTGTAAATAATGTTTTGTCTCTTCACTTTCTTAAAACGTGTTGTGTTCATGTGTATTAAATTCAAATCAATCTACTAGCAAGTCAGACAGTCGTTCGAAAGCTCATAGCCTACTTCACAGTGAATATTTTACCAGGCAGTGAGATAAAGGTGATGACGTGCATGATTGCCGAAGCAAAATTACGAATGCATTAAACATTAAATTGAAGCGTTTGTTTGTTACATGTTAATGAAGCTTCTCAGACAGTTTGTTTATCTCAAACCAAATAGCAAAACAGCAATGGCTGACATTGACCTGATACAAAGTTAACAGTAACATTCTGTAGAATGCCATTGCGGCTTACATGAAACGCGTTGCATATTTTCCTAATTACTGAGACCCATAGCGATATTGTGAAGCGTTAGGCTTCAAATGCAAATTTTGGTCAGTTCTGGTAAATTGTTACAATGCTTTTGATCTTTCACATTGAGGAACTTGCACGGCACATCATTTAAGTAAAACATTATGGAGTAATACATTTCCCTTTGTATAACTTTACATCTGCAACAGGTGAATCATGACCAATGTTGAGGACTTTTCTTCACAAGCACGAATTGGCAGTTAGCCTAGTTACATAAGGAGGATAGAGTAGTTTAATTTGAAAATATTGTTGAGTAGTAATTTTGTTGGCTGTTAGCCATAGCCTTATTTTTGGATACTATCATATGAGACTACTGCAGCACAGCCTGTTTTGCACTGATGTGCAGTTACTGATTGTGGTAATAACAATGGCAAACTGCCTTTCTTGTTAGATTGTAGATCATTTCTAACTTATCGTTCAGGGCAGGACCCTGTGTGGGCAGTACACTGTCGATTCCAAGAGGATTTACATGTGATTTTGGTTCAACCAAAAAATGTTGAAGATGCCTTGTGCTGGGCTATACACTTTTGTTAACATTTTTAATGTTTTATGTGAACATATATTGTTTACATTGAATTCAGTGTCTTGAATTGAATGGTCTTGAATGAATTGCTGGGTTGTAAATCATTTTGATTTTTTTCCCTTTAACTCTTGTTATAGAATTGAAATGGATCAAGTGCATGCTGAAGTAGATGTCCTGGCTGGGAGTAATATTACAGTTTTCAAAGATGAGGACAGAAATTGGCAGAAACGACTCCGTCTCAGGAAAACTGTTGTTAAACCCCCAACTATGCGAAGTGAAGATAAGCATGGGCCAAAGAAGATAACGGAGGACAAGAAGAAAAGCACAGAATATTTGAACAAGACACCCCTTCATGCACAACAGAGTCAACATGTGTCAAAGGTTTCTGAAAAAATACTCTGGTTAAGATGCTCTGAATGCACGGACAACAGAGAATTCAGCCCAAATGACTTACTGAGGCACTTTCAGGAGAATCACCCGGGAAGTCAACCAAAGTTTCCTTGTGACATGTGCGCTTTTAGTACATATGAATTCTCCCACCTTCAAGTCCACCAATTTGGTCACAGAGACACTTTTGTCAGCTGCAACATATGCAATGACAATGTCCTACGCACTCTCTTGCAGCTTACCACACATTTAAACATGAACCACAGCTCGAATGGCCACTACTGGTGCGAGAAGTGCAAGTTCTCCACAAGGGATGTAGGAACATTTTTTGAGCACATGTATCTACATAACATGGTGCCTCAAGCATGTGGCATGGCGGGTCATTCAAATTCTGCTGACCAGGATTGGCAAAGACGTCACATTGCCAAAACCGCACAATTCCCCTTCAGTTGCCAGTTCTGTGACTATAAAGCGCATCGAAAAGATATAATTACAAAGCACACAGACACTGTTCATGGAGAAGAGAGCCAGAGGAATAAGCCCAAAATGAAAGGGGTTGGTCCTAAAACAGTAGATAACTCTTCGCCAACACTGAAGCACCCAGTGACAAGGAGTACAGCTCGGGAAAATAACTGGATGTCACATGGCTGTCTTTCTCTGCCGGGTGACGCATTCTTGGATAAATATTGCAGACTGTCAAATCCAGAGAAGGCTTTGGAGGAGACACAGCAATTTTTAGAGAAGTCTGTGGCAGCTGAAACTGATGGACAGGCGTGGAGTGAAGCTCTTAAGACTGTACTTTCAAATGTACCCCAGCCTCTATCTTCCTTTTCAAATTCAGACAACTGCAAGATATCCAACCCTGGATTCCCAAACACAGGCAAGGACCTTGCCCTCCTCATGTTCAAAAACAATATTTCTTTCCCTACGAATGGAACTACTGAACCCATTGGTTTCAAAATGGTGGAAGGCAAAAAGCATTTGCTTTTCAAGGTTACACAATCAGCAAAGCAAGAGGCATTTGACACAACAAAGATGTCAATGTCTGTCACTGAGCAGGAATCAGAGAATATTGCTTCCCAACCATGTACTAAGGACTCCAATGCAAACGGAGGCCAATCAAATTCAATTATCCCCCTTAAGACCACGCCACCAGGATCCGTCTTAACTCAAAATGATGTTGCCACTATTTCAGCCATAAATGATTTAGTAAAATATGATCAAACTCAGGAAAATAGAGAGAACCAGGAAACAAGAGTTGGTCAGGAGCTCAGAGAACACCCGAGAAATGATGCAAAATCCAAAGACGTAAATCACTGTGAAGAAATGACAGATGACATCAAAGTGCCGACTTTGTTAAAGGAGAAAAGTGAGAGAGAGCAACAATCCTTCCCTGAGTGCCTGCGCTCTGCCAAGACTGTGGGGGACAAAAAGAGGGGCCAAAAGGAAGTGCCCAGCTCTAAAACTATAGAGAAAAAATCATCACCAGCATTGAAGCTCCTCCTGAAGAAGAACCCAGTTAAGGAAATGCAGTGGATGTCACAAAGTCCCTTTCCCTCTTTAGGAGGAGGCTTATTAAATGACTTAAACAAATTAGAGCATCCACAGAAAACTTTGGATGAGACACAAGATTTTCTTAAAAGAGCATTGTTGGTAGAGAATTGCAAAATTAAACCGACCAATTGTCCAAAGACCGACCAGAAATTCAACTCCAGAGCAGACATTGGGTCATCAAAGTCAGAGGCAGGCCTTACTCCAAACCCTGGACATTTCAGCCCAGAGGGTAACAGTCTTTGCACCCTCATGACAAAAAGTACTATTTCAGTTCCTCCCAATCACACTACAGAAGCCATGGGTTTCAAAATGGTGGATGGCAAAAAACGTCTGGTGCTTAAGGTCACACCATCAGCAACGCAAGAAACCTCTGACAAAACAGAGACCTTTATACATTCCATTGTGTCAAAGGAAGATGACAATGAATCTGAAATGTTTTTTATGAGCCAGAACAGTTTAATTGTCATGGAGAAAACCCAGCCCAATTCAAATATCCCTCCGAGCATCCCAACAAACAGTAGCTTGGAATATACTTTAGAAAATTTGGAGCTTCCAAACACTAACATCAGTTCTGAAAACACTGGAAGAATGAGCAAGGGCATGGATTCTCTTGTCCTTGAGGGTCAAGCTTCCCCAAGGGTAGGCCTACCTCATGTATCTAATGGAGAAAGATCCGCTGGAAATCCTTTGGGCCTAATGGCTGAGGAGAAGTTGGAGGATGTCAACTGTCATCAGTCTGACACGGAAGGGGTCAGGATTACAGCAGCTCTCAGTGCCATGATATCCTCCTCCCCCATACACCTTACTTCCCCGCAAGGTAATCAGCACCATATTATGATTTCCCATCGTTACTTCTCCTTACCTATTATACATGATTTTGTTGAGCTCAGTCTGCTGTCTAGATGGACAAAAAACACAATGAACAATCCTGTTGCAATTTACTTCCGTACATTTTTTTTTTACTAGACTAATTGTGCCTTGTTCTCTTTGAATATCTTCAACAGGTTTTACCAACTTGTCTGACAATCCGGTCCACACTCCAGAAATTTGTTCTCAGGACTGTTGTCCAGATACCAAGCTAAGAGATCGAGGAGATCAGGGCCTTACTAGAACTGGCTTCTCACCATTGCAAAATGAACAAACAGTCAGAGCAAAGAGGCACAGTGAGCTGTCCACAGGGGAGTCTTCTGAGCCCCTCTCAAAGGACAATAAATCCTCCGGCCAAGTTGTGGTAGAAGAAGCAGCGGCCTGTCACTGGGAACCAGGCCGTAGAGATGTGGAGAGGACCCTGAAGCTGTTGCCATTAAGCTCCACTCAACTTATTAAACGTCCAAGGGGAGACCAGCCTGTTGTAGTGCTGAATCACCCAGACACAGACATTCCCGAGGTTACAAATATCATGAAAACGGTCCACCGGTACAAAGAGGAGGTCCAAAAAGTAGTGCTGTCTCGAAAAACATTGAATGCCCTTGCAGCTATTGGTGGTGATGCATTTGGCACGAACGCCTCAGAGAATTTCCAAACCCCTTTTTGTCAAAGTGTGTGGCCTGAAAACAGAGTGAAAGAGCGATTTCTTTTGAAAATGAAGCTGAAAAAGATGAGTAGAAGAAAGTACAAAGTGATGAATGCAATCTCGCATACTGCCGAGCCTCAGTTAAGATTCAGATGCTGGTTTTGTGGCCGAGTCTTCAATGATCAGGAGATCTGGATTCGCCATGGTCAGCGACATATGATGGAATCTACAGAGAATGATCAGTCATGAATGTTATCTACACTGGACACTGAGTTGAGAGAGCTGCTCCTGCACTAAAACAATGGACAGCAAATATGACGTATGGAAAGGATCTTTTTTTTTACTGTCTTATTAGAGGAATATTGTTGATAATGACAATGAAATTGTAGTTTCCAAAATGAGTGTAACTTAATGTGAGTTCTTCAAAAATACAGGGCTGTAATACTCAGGTAATTTTAGCATTTTACTTTGGATTTTTTTTTCTCCCATTGCTCAAATCAAAGTATTTAATTTGGAACCCACTGACATTTTAGTGCTATCATTATTTTAAATTGCAATCCAATGCTACTTAAGTTAATGTAAGTACACTGTCATAAGGAATCGTTCACAGAACACTGTAATAAGGACACAAACGAGCCATATTCCAGGAAGCTCGAAACATGAAAATGTAACATTATACGGGTAGGCCTATGTACAGTCATGTGCAAAAGTAAGTACACCCCCTGGAAAGTTGTCTTTTTATATTTGGACGTATGGATATTTAATCTTCACTTCGACAGTGGGTTCTTAGAGACTTTATGCGCATCTTCCGGTCAGTCCTTGGGCAGAATTTGGTGGGATGACTCGTCATTGTAGATTGACAATGGTTTGGGATTTGTAGATGATCTGTGAAACAGTAGAATGATGTACTTTGAATTGTTTGGAAATCGCTTTGTTACCACTCCCAAACTCATAGGCATCAATAATCTTTCTTCGGAGGGCCTCAGATAAGTTGTTTGATCTTGGCGTGGTGTGTTACCACCAATATGAGTAAGACCAAACTAGATGTTTCTAATATTTATGGAAGGCTAGACCCTCCCACCTCACTCTAATGATCTTCTAATCATTTGCATCTGTGTTGGTGCACCTGATAATAATTGTGGCCATTTTATCTGATCGTAAAAGTTGGGGTGTGTTAAGGTTTTCTGCACAAGGAAATGTAATTTCTGTTTCATTTAAATTGCATAAATGGTTTCAAAGTAAAAACATTTTGGGTGTGATTTGTTGATTTGTGTTACCTTTATCAACGATGTGTTTGGAATTTACCTCAAATATCCATGTCCAAATACATAAAAAGATAACTTTCCAAGGGGTGTGCTTTTTCACATGACTGTAATGTATATATGTATGTGTGTGCGTGTTCGCGTTTGGTACAATGGCAAATTTCATGTTACTAGGCCATACCATACCAACATTGTCTAAAAAGCTATTTTCTTTTACGTTTTATTTCTATTGCAGATGTACACTGTTTTTTTTTTCTTCTATGATTGACATTAGGAAATAGTGAATGTTTGTTTTGTTTGTAGGCATACAGTACTTACTAAACATAGTCATGGTTTCAAATGTAGTGTTACCAAAGTGTGGGGCACATTTTGTTATGAAGGCACTGCATTAGTAGCAGATGTAGAATATTCCTTTTTTATAATTTAACAAAATCAATCGAATGTCACAAGATGACAAATGACATTTGTGCATATAGGAAAAGATGGTTTTACATGCAAAGGCTAAGTGTGTTTTTCAGGAAGAAGTTCCCATTGTGACTTGAAATAATAATCCGTTTTTTTTAATTGCACTTTGAAGGGACAGTAAATATTTCTTCCCATTACCTCACTTTATAAACTTTATGACAATCTTGACTTGATATGCATGTTACTATGTATGTTTCCATATGTTCTGACAATCTCACAGTATCCATGGCAAGGGATACTTTCTGTCAGTCAGCTGAGGACCATTGGTTAAATGGACCCAAATTACAAATACATGTAGCACATTTACCTAAGCACACTCTTTCGGCTTGCACACTTCAGCATTAGTCACCCGCCATTTATTTCATAATTTAAACCGAAAATACATCGTTTGTAATGTTATTGAGAAGTCAGGGAAACAGGGACACATTTGACCTAAGAAACATTTTGCTTTTCACCAAGTGCCTGAGCTTCCCTTAAACCTGTATGGGTCTTGATACCACAACTGCTAGCATTATATGTTGAACAGATGAATAAATACGAGTAGTTTGACAATACACTGCACTCTGTGTCATTTATTAATATCTTGAGGCATATGTTCTGTAATTAAAGTAACACAATTGAGAATGTTTTGGAGTGATGAGAAACATTTGGAGTTTAATAAACACAACTAAAAAAGTAAAAAAACACCATGCTTACACATTTTTGTTCAACCCAGATATAGCATTCCTGCTTATTGTGTGTCCCGCTTTATATATATAATTATTATAATATATTCTAATAATATTTCTAAAATATAATTTTTTGGGGGAATACATGATGTCCAAAGCACCCAACTTGTTAGAAACATTTTCAGCACAAGTTTGACAATGCATACACACAAAATATTTGATTGAAAAGTGCGACAACAGTTAAGTCAGTTTTGTTCTGATCTTGCTTGCATAGCTCTGGCTGGGTAATGTGACGAGAGTAATCCAGCAGGTGGTCTGTGAGATCCATGGGAGAACACCGTCAATGCCCATTCACTTGAACTTCGCTCTTCGTACACTGGACACACAGCTTTGGGTTGTGGTTCCGAGTCCCAACACTAAATCCCAATGGCCCATGGGAAAAGTGATTGTGATTGTCTGGTGAAACCTATGGCTTCACAGCAAAGCACAGCTTAGTGGAGTCCTTGGTGTTATTTTGGCTGTCAATCAATACCAGGGGGTTCCTCTGATGGTTCTCAATCATGTGTGAAACACTGGCGAAGCGCTGAGGGAACACAATGAGAGTTAGTAGGCCTATAGGTTAAAAATCTAACAAAATGTTGCTTTTGTGTCAGAAAATAATTTGGCAGCCCACAGAGCTAGTTCAGATGCTTTTTACCTCCTCGCCTTTCTTTTCCCTTCCAAGAGAGTACTGCTTCGATCCTTGGATGTAGCGCACCGGAATGTTGTACACTCGACTGTTGTATAACACCACCAAAGTGTACGGCTGCTGTGTATCCTGACCGGAGCTCTTCCTTATTAGGAATGACCCATCCTGATACAAAGAGGAGACATGAACACTCAGACGGAGCATCTATTTTTTTTTTAATCCAAACCCCTTGATGGTCTTTTGAAAATGCAAGTACATTATTAAAGATGCACTGTGGAGGTTTTGTATAATTACAGCCAGTAGTGGTGCTAATGAGCCAAAACGGATCCCCTGTTTTTGTGTGCTTTGGCATCAAATTGTGTACTACATCAACCATTTCCTGATATGTTACAGCCTGCAGAACATTTTTGGTATGAATCCAACTTGTAACATGTCATACAAATGTGGTGTGCTTAAGATCCCTGAAAGCATCTTTAAGACTAGATGTAATCTAATAGGAGTTTGTTCTACTATCCAGAGTCAGACTTGCCTTGTTTGAGCGAGTCAGAGCCTCCTCAGCTGTCTTCCGATCACAGGTGCTGGCGTACCAGGGCTTCTTCAAGACATCTGCCGCCTATAACAACAAGAACAACAACAACAATTAGCCACAAGAACGTGGAGTTCAAATGGCAATTGGCAACTAAAACACTGACAAGTATATATCCAGCTCCTGTTTTGGTTGAGGTTGATCATGAACTAGATTGGAGAACTGTAACCACTGTCAGATTTATGGACATGCAAGGACTGAATATCCACAATATCAACATTATATTTGTAACCATGTTTTAGGGTTGGGTTGGTTTTACTTTGGGGACAGATATTGGATTAATACAAGCTGTTATTGTTATTGGGTTCATTTGGACTAAGCTATTTAGGCAATTATAAATTATGTTCTTCAACATTTTATGGATACTGTAAACAACATGTGACAATAAAAACACAAATTTAATCACAAAACAACAAAAATGTGAAATTGGTACATAAATGTTGTACATGTCTAGAAAGGGATGCCTTTAATATAAAGTCTATGTGGCTCTGAAAATACAGCGCTGTCAATAAATATTTGGATAGACACAAGTGTTGTTGTTTTGACTGTATTCCAGAACATGAAACAGTGACTAAGAGGTTACGAAGTGCTGACTGTCCGCTTTACATTTGGGGATTTACATCCCCAAAAGTAATCGGACAAATAAACATTATGTTAAATAAAGTCATCATATATAGTACTTGGTTGCAAATATATGCTCAATTGAGGTTAGGGGATTGACATGGCCAGTCAAGCACATTCCACTTTTTGGCCCTGAAACACACCATGGTTGCTTTAGCAGTATATTTGAGTCATTGTCTGGCTGCAAGGGGAAGTGCTGTCCAAGGGGTTTTGAGGTAATTTCATTGGAGCATTTGAGCCATTTCACACTCTAGATGTTTCTGCGTATTTCAGAATTCATATTACTGCTGCCTTCAGCACTGACATCAGTGTCAGTGCTGAAGACCAAAACCCCTTGGAAGTGCTGTCCAAGGGGTTTTGGTCTTTCTTGATCTAGCAGGTAATTTGCTATTGCTAAGCTATCCAGTGCTTGCTTTCTTCTTCCTAATTTTTTAGCTATGTCTCTGAAAACCTTTGCCATGATTTATCTGCATCATTATGGCCAGCTTGACTTTTATTGACACTTTCGTTCTTATGCTGTTAAAAACCAGTAAACGACTCCGAATGCAAAGCCTAGAATCAAGACTAAATACTGACAGCCCTCTTGTGCATGCCCTAATGAGGCAAACAAACACTCCTCCCTACTAAGAAACAGCTGTGAGGATAACTGTCCAGACACTTTTGTCACCCTTAAATAGTGGGGACTATGTACCAAGCCAAACTAACACATTTTGTGTTAATGTTTGATGACTACTACCCATATTGCTGCCCGTTTACTCTTTTTAAACTGCTGCTAGTGTACAGTGTTATGTATATTATTGCTTTATTTTTTGTGCAGAATGACGCTGTGTTTTTCGATGCATTTGACAAATAAACTTTAAAACTTTGCAGTCTGCACAAACTTTAGTAGTGGAATTGTCCATGCATTGTGTATTTCATGAGCAGCAAATTTAGCTGCAGTATGCCAGGGCTGCTCAATCCTGTTCCTGGAGAGCTACCACCCTGTAGGTTCTCTCCAACCCTAATTTTGCACACCTGATTCTAGATCTTTTGGACCAGAATTGAGCAGCCCGGAGTTTTGCCATAGTATGTTAGAAAAAAATGAGGAATTCATGTCAGGTTTTTATCACCTCTTCAGCTTCCATAAATTGGTTTTCAGCTGATGGTGCAACTCTGTCAGGTTCTGTAACATTAGATAAAGGGCAAGAGAAAAATGGTAAATATTAATTCAGAGTTGGATGGACACAGCAGGATTTATTGACTGAATAAATGTTTGAGGTGTTGTGTCACTGCCAGGGTTACACTGCAAAAAATATATGGCTCATCAAGTATATTTATCTTATTTTCAGGTTAAAATCCCTACCATCCTTAAAATAAGGTATATTTTTCTTAACAAGCTGGATTATGTTTTAGAAAATATGCCTTGAATATCATGTAATCTGTCTTGTTCCATTGGCAGATTATTTCACTTATTTCAAGCAAATACCTTCTCAAATATAGTTAAATTGTATTGTTCCATTGGCAAAATTTTCTGCAGTGTATGTTGTATTGCATGTGAACGTTTACATGTACTTTTCAATTCAACATGAGACACTACTTACTCTGAGAGGTAAACTTCTGTGGCAAAAAATTCCTGCAGAAAAAAAAATCAAAGTTGGAATATAATTCAGCCCGGCCACTGCAGTCTGGCTAAACATATAGCTGTGTGGTCACTGTCTGAAACTGCCTGAAATTCCTTCATTCTTGGAGGATTGAAATAGCCTAGCCCCAATCTATTTGTGCTGTCTTGCTAGATCTGTAAGGCAGCAGAAACAGATATGGGATTGGGCAAGATATGAATGTGCAGGGTTCAAAATAAAGTCATTTCTTATGAGGCGCTGACATTCCATACTTGGCACATCTGAATTCAGAGGGCTGGGGTGTGGCCGTTGGTTTCTGGGTACTCTGTCTTGTGGCCAGTGGTGGCCCTGTAGAAAGGCAGACGAAGAGATTGTGTTTTACAGTTGACTACTATTGCACTATTGCACATTGCAAAAATGCATAAAATGAATTTGACAACTTTCAACAGATAAGTCATTTCATGCACTACGTACAGTAATGCAATTTGGCAATGAAAGGTAAGGACAGAAATCAGTTTCGGAATTGGTAAATACCTTCATTTACCCTGGATACAATATCTGGCCTCTGAAAAAAAATACATTACCATGATCATCCAACACCATATCCTATAGAATTTGGTGATCAAATCTGAAGTTTTGGTTTCCTACCTGCAGAAAAGATGGCTTCCTAAAATAGAAAAGGTTATTTCAGTTAAGCAACCCCTGGAACAGCCGACAATGAACAGAAAATAAATGATGATGATTTTGTGACTAACACATACGTCTCTCTGGGCATTGGTCTGGGAACAACAGGCATGGGCTTCTCCTCAGACTTCTTACTGCTACCTAGGAGAACAGAGAACACGCACACAGTTTCCAGAGTATCCTACACTAAGAAGTTCTGTCAAGAAGCTCAATGATATTTTCTCAGTGAATGTGTTTATTCAGTTTTCACTTCCATTCATTGTTTTGCGCACTGAGTTGCATCTCATGTTTCTGTATTTTTTGTGTGCTGCTTTTTTGGCCAGGAAAAAGATCTCGGTAAAAAGATCTCTATATGTCTACACAACATAAGCAGAGGAGATGGTCCCATTTTGTTTTATAATTTGCCAATCCACTAGGTGGCATGATATACCAAGCAACTACCAATGCAGTACTTCAAATATTTGGAGGATATGGAACAATGTGCTTAAGACCATTGTGCTCTGTGTTATTTTAAAGTCTGTTTGCTTGTTATTGTTTGAAGGGTTTGTCATTTGGTTGATGGTGGTAATATGAAAACATACTTTCATCTGAATTGCAGACTTCATATTCCTCATCTCTGTGCCCCTGGACCTGGATGAACATAAGAAACAGTTATAATTCCAATTTTTTGGGGTATGTAATCTTCACTTCAAATTTCTAACATTATCTTATTAAATATCCTTTTTGTGATCAGGTATTGTTCTGAGTCTCTGGTGCAGTAGTACTTACTGGGATTGGGGGACATTTCTTTATGTGCATTCTAAGGAAGGAAGTCTAAAGATTAGTTATGCAGTTCAGTTTGGCAATGAAAAAAATAAACCTCCTCATGTGTATTAAATGGTTAGTAGATATTTAAATGGCTATAATACATAAAATGTTCCTACAACAATTCAATAGGTCATTGTCATTGTTAGCACCTTGGGCTGGCTCTAGGGGGAACACTCTGTGTAGGGACTTTGAGAGTGGAAGGTCTGTTGAAAGAAGATGTGAGACAAAGCAATCATTGTGATACCTAGTCCATCATTTTAAGCAATGTATATGTGTTTAGGTATTTCCCTCAGAGGAAATGTTCACCCCATTTCACCCTGTCGGAATAGTGCTACCAACCCAGAAACAGAACTGACCGACTCACTGGCACAGGACAGTGTTCCTTCGGATAAAAGAGAAAATGGGACACATTAAGCATGCTCCTACAGTTATTGCACAGCCATTTGTTATACTATTAATTGTAATGTACAAGCCATTGGTTATCAAACCCACCTCCATGTCAGGAACTTCATACACATCTGAAAAGGGAGAACAAATATAAGCCTCAGAGTTAGAGGAGTTGGGAATAAAGAAGAGCCAAGTTCAAACTCAGTCATTAATGCTGCTGCTACGCACAATATTTTCAATGTCTTGAAATTCAATTAATCGCCTCAAGCAATTCCATTCAGTCCTTCTGCTGAAATGCAGTTACATAGCCTACCTGGGCTATTTGAGCGCTGTGGCACTGCCTTGGGCATTGAAGGACTGCTCTGAATTGGTTTTCCTCTTCCATGTGACTGGTTGTCTGCAAGGAAGTTTACATTTGTATTTTTGTTGACTTTAGGTGTCTTAATAAGGTTTCCATTCAGTTGGTAACTACTGTACTACAAATACAGGGTACGCCCTCTCCCCACGTGCACAACCCCAACAAATTTGCCATACATGCCTTTCAAGGCCAACAAGGGCTTGAGCCGGACTGGAAGCCCCACCTTCCAGGTGACAAAATCAAAGCTTGGCCCGAAGGACATAGATCCATCACACTTTATTGTGGTAAGCGGAAGGTCTCAGACTTTTTAACCCCTATTACCATGGGACTCATCCTAAGCCACCTGTTTTGGGGTTTCAGCCTAAGAGTGACCTGAACTCAGAGGAGCTAACTCGAACATTTGACTCAATACAGAACTATGCATTTGTGTCCATGCTTAGAGCAAATTAGTCTTGCCTCCCCTAATCCAGTGAAGCTGGGGTCTATAGTGTGTTACTGCAACGCCTCCACCTGTTGAGGGAGTGATGGTGTCAAAGATAGCCATAATTTTCACAGGACCGTTATGAATGCCACCAGTTCAGGGGCTGGGTGTTTTCCACTTGCTTGAACGTAACTAGCCACCATAATTGGAGGCTCCAGGTATACCCATCTTACCTCAGGTCATTGGCCCTGTGGGGGGACACCCAAACATTGTTTCAGGGTGGTGAAATGAACCACATTGTACGCACTTTTCCATTCTAGCATGGAGCAATCAACAGTCAACAGTAAGAGGCACCAAAATGTACTGGATTGACAACGTATTTCAAAAGTCAGAGAGACAAATTGTGCTTCTTTCTGTTGACTGTTGGTTGCTCCATCCTAGAATGGAAAATTGCGTACTATGCATACTAAGTCTCTTAAAGTAACATATTTTCCAGGGGAGCGGCCCACTCTAAGAAGATCCTAGATTTGATTACAGTTTGACAAGACAGGCGTAGATCTTCATGCATCACAAGAAAACATGAATTGTTTGCTGTTCTTCTCAATAGGAGCACAGAATGCCTGTTAGGCACTAACCCGCTTGCGCCCCAGTGGCTGCGGACATTCATTTTCCCCTGATAGAGTCCATACTGGACAGAATGAGGTCAGAGGGTCTATCTCTGATTCTCCCTGTTGATTCAAGAGACCCTGGTTGCTGTTCCTGTTCTCGCCATCATTTTTAACATCTTTTCTGCAAAGTTGACTCAGAGTTTAAGGTGTTTTGATGGCACAACCCCAGGGGCACGTTCCCAGGTAGTATGTTTGAGAATTGGCCATGGTTTCAGCATGTTACGGCTCCATCAGAATGGTTAAAGCCTGTGGATTTTAGAATCCTCTCCTACCCTCCTGCTCATGGCACGTCATGGATTAGCTTCCTTTAACCAAAAAGGTTACATGCCAGCTGTTGACGCGTGATATATGCACACATTTGGACCGGACCCACTTGTTCTGGTTAAGCAACCAGCCAGCTCTTTGTCTGCTTACAATGCCAGTTCAGAGTAATGCCCTATCTAAGCAGGGGCTATCTTAATGGACTGTGGGGGATCCTTGGCATTTGACAACAAAGGGCAAGGGTTGCCGAACAGGGTACCCCACGACTCAACTTCTTTTGTGACAACATCCGGGGTAACTGTTCAGAGGGTTGACTGTGGCAAATATCTTTGTTGCGGTAAGCTGGACATCACCCAAATACTATCCATAAAATATAATATCTATTCGGCTGAATATCCTTGAAGTCACCACATTGCCCTTGGGTACTGGTGTGCTGGTGTGTAATGATGTCTTCCTTTGGGTAGGCTGCCATTCTGTCTGGCCCACTTGGTTTGTGATATTTTTTGTACCGAAGTGACTTACTGAAAGGAAACTTTAGATTATGTACATAATCCTGGTTCCCTGAAGGAGGGATTAAGCTACATCACAAGGAAGTCCTCGTGCAAAACAAGGTGCAATGAAGAGCGTATCTTAGTGAATGGTTTTGGGCCAAGATGTAATTGTATCACCTGGAGGGCAAAGTCTGAAACCTGAGCCTTGAAGGTGAAATTCCGTCATTTTTTCAGTTTGTGGTGAGAGTAGAACCTTGTTCCTTCCTCCAGGGAACTAGGGGTATATACATGAACTTTGAATTTGTAATTTTGATTTAATTAAAATATTACCAATATATTGGTAATATTTCCAGTGCCTGATTTGCTTAATGCCATAGCTTACTAGGTTTCTCTGTGGGGTCTATGTAGTTGTCATCATTGTCACATTCTGGGTCAACGTAGTCTTCCTACAGAGGGCAGATGTATAATGAAAATATATGATGCAAAGAACAGTATCTGTTAATAATACAAGAACCAACGAGAATCATTTCCATTTTGCCTAACAATTTCACTTTACATCAGCATTGTCTTTCTGGTTAGGTTTTGGGGGCAGTGATGGGGATGTTTTGGTGCTTTTTGGGGGGCGGATGGGATTCCTGTGTGGTGGGTCCAGCCTGCCACGGCAGCTGTCTGGAAAACAGAAGCAAAAGCAGAAACAGGACATCAGTATTTGCATAACGCAAGTACACACTGTCTTTGTGGCTCTCTGTGTCACGGCCCACTGACTACACTGACTGCTGGCTTTCATCAACGGAAAAATCTCTAAGTGATCACTCAGCAAGCCAAACAGCGGCTTACCAGTTTTGAAAATGCATATTTTATTTATATGGTATTTTCCGCAACATGGACAACAATAGTAGAGTGGTTGAAATTGCTAGACGTGGTGTTATTTTTCTATCTGAAGAGATCGGCATGCATGGCTGCATCTTCAGTTGGTGTGTGTGTGCGTGAGTGAGGAAGTGTAGTAGTTTTGTGTGCTTGCAAGTGTGTGAATGAATGTGTGAAGGATTGAGTGTACACCTTCAAATCTTTAATATGCTACCTAGAAATTTGCCATGTATGACTGCATGATGGGTTAAGAGAGTGTTGTTCAGGCTGACTGTTTTGTAAAAGCACTTTGTGACAACTGCTGATGTAAAAAGGGCTTTATAAATACATTTGTGTGATTGAGTGTGTGTGTTTGTTAGACTGAAACAGCTCTCACCAACATAGTCCCCTCTGGGGAAGGAGGTTGATGAGGAAGGGGTGAAGACTTTTTGAGTGGGAGGGGGCTCGTAACTGTCATCTTGATCCTCTTGAGGGTCCTCATAAGTGTCACTCTCCTAAAACATCATAATATTGTTAAGATGCTCATCCCCACACATTTGTACAATGTGAAGTATAAATGCAGTTAAGCTGCCAACACTGTTCAAGTGGAAAAGTAAAGACTGCAAAATGGAAAAGCGTAAATCCTTCAGATGTCCCAACATTAATGTCTCCCCATTAAAGTTAACATGGTGAAATGTTAGGTTAGTGTTAAAGGTGAAAAGAGACAAACACTGTCAGATACATGTTTCTTTCAGCATTATATTAATGTTTGTTTTAGAATCCATTAAGCACATAGATTCAACTCACAAACTCATTGTCAGACCACTGTTCGCCATCCAAGTCATCACCTGTACAGATAAACCATATGAGTCATTAGAATTCGCAAGACATGCAACATAGTTCACAAATTATTTTTGAAGCGTATTGCTAACAAATACTGCTGGCCATAAAAACAGTTACCGCATTGCGAGACTGGGAAAATATCTTACCTTGATAGTCTCTTGCAGGTAGTTTTGGAGCTGATTTGGTTTTAAATCTACAGTAAGAAACCAGATGTTTTAGCAACAAGAACAGACATGAGCAGAAGTACAACTACATATAGGCATTATAGAGGAGCGATTGCATATGCTGAATTTATTAAGATTCACTGTAAAATCACAATCTCCTCATCCATCCTTATGGTATTCTTCATGATCTAGCAGAGTGAATACTTTCTTTCTTGTTACATTTTTTTTTTGTAACAAGAATTTTTTTTTTGTAACAAGTAATTTTCCAGTGAGTAATTTGCTAATTCATTTTTAACAAAGAAGGAAAGAGAGTGGTGACATTTGTCTTTTGGTTGATCTTTTTTTAGACTGAAGGAAGTTTTATATTTTCCTAACAGCTGAAGAAAGGGGAATAGCCACTATTCACCACAAACTCTGAGATTTTTTTTTTAAGAAATCATATCACATGAGCTCACGGCACTATCAGCTGCACTGAGACGTATTTCCAATTCCATGCTGTACACATCTGTTTTTTTCTTGTGGTAAGATCTGTGCCCAGTTCACGTCCCTGTGCACCCCACCTGTCATCCGAATCCTACTCACTCCCTGAATCCCAACCTTCCACTCCACCTGAACGCTGCACTCTTCCCACCTCACAATCATCTGAATAGTAAGCACCTGTTGTCACTTACCTGTTCTCTTGTTTGTTACAGTAGTTAGTTCAGTCTCATGCCCCTGTCTGATTGTGAGGTATTATTTTGTACTCTACTAAGCTGTTCATAGCATTTGGTTTCCTAGAGTAAACATACCAGTCCTAGACTTTGTTCTTTTTGTGTATGACCATTAAGCCTGTCCCTGATATACCCTTTGTCTACTCCTTCGTACCTTCACCTGTGTTTTGGATCTCTGGTGTTTTTGAACCTTGCCTGTCCAACGACCACGATTTCTTGCTTGCTCCTTCTGCTATTTAATAAACCTACACTGGGGACTCTGCAGTTGGTACCATTAATGCCTTTCTCTGTCTGGTATTGTTACTTGTGGCAAAATTAGCAGTATCCTCACTCTTCTATAATTCTGTATTTCAGGTATGTGCCAACCCAATGCTGTCTCAGGGCTTTTCATATTATTATGAATGTAAATCTGTGACACTCCATTTATTATGGCTCCGTCACGGTCAAAATGATTGACACTCTTAATAAAAAAGGCTGTATGAAATAAACAACACAGATAATGAGTTATTGTAATTTCCCAACGTGGAAAATGGAATAGATTGTACTTTATTAATGATTCAAAGGAATCAAACAATTATATGGAAAACTGGTATTTTATACTAAGATAAATGCTGAGAGAATACACCGATCAGCCATAACATTATGACCACCTGCCTAATATTGTGTACTGTAGGTCTCTCTTATGCTGCCAAAACAGCCCTGACCTGTCAAGGCATGGGCTCCACTAGACCTCTGAAGGTGTGCTGTAGTATCTGGCACCAAGACGTTAGCAGCAGATCCTTTTTGTCCTGTAAGTTGCGAGATGGGGCCTCAAT
This sequence comes from Esox masquinongy, assembly GCA_016801175.1. Lineage (NCBI taxonomy): Eukaryota > Metazoa > Chordata > Actinopteri > Esociformes > Esocidae > Esox > Esox masquinongy. The sequence continues at coordinate 65,740 of JACXGI010000168.1, read as the reverse complement.
GGATCGGACCTGTTTGTCCAGCACCTCCCACAGATGTTCGATTGGATTGAGATCTGGGGAATTTGGAGGCCAAGTCAACACTTTGAACTCATTGTTGTGTTCCTCAAACCATTCCTGAACCATTTTTGCTTTGTGGCAGGGAGTGTTATCCTGCTGAAAGAGGCCTATGCCATCAGAGAATACCGTTGCCATGAAAGGGAGCACATGGTCAGCAGCAATGCTCAGGTAGGTGGTATGTGTCAAAGTAACACCCACTTGAATGGCAGTACCCAAGGTTTCCCAGCAGAACATTGCCCAAAGCGTCACACTGCCTTAGCTGGCTTGCCTCCTTCCCATAATGCATCCTGGTGCCATGTCTTCTCCAGGTAAGCGACGCACATGCTCCTGGCCATCCATGTGATGTAAAAGAAAACATGATTCATCAGACCAGGCCACCTTCTTCCATTGCTTCATGGTCCAGTTCTGATGCTCACGTGCCCATTATAGGTGCTTTCGGCAGTGGATAGGGGTCAGCATGGGCACCCTGACTGGTCTGCGGCTACGCAGCCCCATATGCAACAAACTGCAATGCACTGTGTGATCTGACACCTTTCTATCAGTACCAGCATTAACTTTTTCAAAAATTTGAGCTACAGTAGCTCGTCTGTTGGATCAGACCACACGGGCAAGCCTTCGCTTCCCACATGCATCAATGAGCCTTGGCCGCCCATGACCCTGTTGCCGGTTCACCGCTTTTCCTTCCTTGGACCACTTTTGATAGGTACAGATCGCTGCAGACCAGGAACACCCCATAAGGGCTGCAGTTTTGGAGATGCTCTGACCCAGTTGTTCAGATCCTTACACTTGCCCATTTTTCCTGCTTCTAAAACATCAACTTTGAGGACAGAATGTTCACTTGCTGCCTAATATATCCCACCCACTGACAGGTGCCATGATAATAAGAATATCAGTGTTATCCACTTCACCTGTCAGTGGTCATAATGTTAGAATGTAACATTCTATTTCTTTTTTAAAAGACGCTGTAATAGCAATTCTAACCTCTAAAGATTATTATAAATGAAATCAAACTAAATGTAATCCTATTTCACTGGGAAAAGAAAATTAGGTGAAATACTTGTCAAATCCTTTTGCATCTATCATTATGGGGAAAGAAAAATAACTCACAAAAGACAATGGGTTGTTTACTTTCATATATCAAGCACAGGTACTTGTGAAATCATGCATATATGTGCAAAAATCTCTCTTTGAAGTCAGTACCTTCTGGGTAGTTGTATGCTACTTTGTTAAGGAGTCTCCACTTTGTAGGGAATATAAATGTGTTGACAGGTGCTGCTCTCGGGGTTGTTATAGAAAATAGTAACTGATTTGTAAAAAAGAAGGCTTCATGCTAAGTGAAAGTGAATGCCTATTTATAGCCTATGTTTAGTGGCAAGGAATTGAAATATCACCAAATGCGTCAGTAACCTTTGCTGTTATTATACTCAACTATAAATTGCAAAGCAGAATTGTCATGCTTCCAACTGAGCTAGTGAGGAAACGATATATTCGCTTTCTTTCTCATGCATCGCCTGAAAACTGTAAGTGTCCTGCTCACTACAGGAGGCTGGGGGTGTTTAAAACGTTTAGTGGGGATTGTTGAGCCAATCTCTTGTGCCAAAGTTATCTGTATAGCCTGTCATTGTCAGGACAAAATGAAATATACATAAAACTCCAAAAGTGAACTCAGCAAATGGCAAAAAATCTGCTAGACCAAGGAAGACCTCTAGATTGGATGATCAAAGATTGATCACCATAATGAAAAGAAATTAAACAACTGTCCACCAGATCTTAAACAGTCTCAACATGTGAATGTGTCAGCCAGTACCATCAGCAGAAGGCTTCACCAGCCGACCTACAGAGGCTGGTCTGCAAGGTGCAAACCACTAGTAAACAGGATTGCCTAAAATGTACCTAATAGTGCCTGCAAAATACAGGAAATAAGTATAGTGGACAGATGAGACAAATATGCACCAGAGTGATGGCATGAGGAACGTGAACTGATATAACTGTTCAAATACTTTTTGATGTCACTGTATTCACATCTAGAATATGAAGACATTCAGTTTTCTGCCTTTAGCTTGGAAAGTTTGGATAAAATTTACCCGTCTGAACCATCCATAGGAATAACTGACATTCTAGCAATGATGTAACAATATTCTTTTGTAATACTAGTCCTGTGCAAATAATTAAATTATCAGCTGCAATTCATCTTTAAAGTTACTCTTTTCATATTATTTCTGAGGGCAAACCAGTCATTTTACAGCTCATATTTGTGACAGCTCACTAAATACCGTGAATGACACCGGAAAACATGAATGCATTCTAGTCACCTGAAACAAAGAACAGGGCTTAAGTCCCTTTTAGAAAGATAAGAATGTCATAGCCTAGGATGGTGTAACGTCTGCTTATTGCCAGAACCTTGCCCAGAATTAAAATAGTAGTGGCAGTGTCACATCCTGGTACGGCAGACTTGTTGGGCCAGAGAGATCCAATGCCCTCTCTCCCTCATTTGGAGCACTGACACCTTTTGTTGTTTGTTGTTGTTGCCATTTCCTAGTGTTGCCATTTCCTAGTCAGTCTTTATTTCGTTTCCACACCATTGTAATGTTGTTCTGTGTCTCTGTTCAGTTTTTCATCCCTTAAGTGCTTTGATTTGACCTGTGTCTGTAGTCTTCTCAACCGGGGTCTGTAGTCTTCTCACCTGTGTCTCATTTACCTCTTATCACCACCCCTATTTAGTCTCCTACCGTTCCCTGTCTCTTTGTCAGTCATTGTTTCTTGCTACGTCTGAGAGTCCTATTCTTATGTTTCAAGTCCTGTTAAGTCTTATCATGAAGTCTCTGAATTAAAAGTCTATATTGCTGTTACTCTGACATTGTGTCATACTCCCTCCTTGAAATGTGAAAGGCATTTGCATTTATTTATCCTACCAGTGGCGGTCTGTACCATTAGGCAAGGTAAGCAGCCGCCTATGGCCCCAGAAGGCCTAGGACCATTTGAAAATTCAAACTGAAATAAAATTTAAAAAATATAATAATACATTGTTTTTTATATGTTTTTGTCTTAAAGGGATAGTTCGTCTAAAAATCATATTTACCTAAAAGTTCACATCCCAAAAGTTCCACAACAAAAGAACTCTCACCTCGCGTAGCTTCTGGAGATTAAAATTCACTCCCACCCCGATGCCGTCATCACTGAAGCTGTGTGAGTGGCTGTAGGAAATAGTTCGCTAATGCTGGTTTGGATTGACCAAATTCCGCCGGTTGTTTGGTCAGTGTACAGTTAAAAAAATCTATGCTACCGCGACAGATTACTGAATGTAGTTTGAAGTGTATTGGAGTAGTTTTCCGCTTGCAATGCAACTTTGCTGTAGTGGGACAAACAGTTTCCATTCATGAATTTGGAAGATACTAAGAACGCGAATTACAGAGCTGAATAATGCATGGTTGGAAAAAATGACTCTACGTCCACTATGGACTAACTTTTGGTTAGTGAATTTTTTGATACAGTTGTGCTCATAAGTTTGCATGCCCTGGCAGAAATAGTGACATTTTGGCATTGATTTTGAAAATATGACTGATCATGCAAAAAAACTTTTATTTAAGGATAGTGATCATATGAAACCATTTATTATCACACAGTTGTTTGGCTCCTTTTTAAATCATAATGATAACAGAAATCACCCAAATGGCCCTGATCAAAAGTTTACATATCCTTGAATGCTTGGCCTTGTTACAGACACACAAGGTGACACCCACTGGTGAAAATGGCAATTAAAGGTGAATTTCTCACACCTGTGGCTTTTTAAATTGCAATTAATGTCTGTGTATAAATAATCAATGACTTTGTTAGCTCTCACGTGGATGCACTGAGCAGGCTATATACTGGGCCATGGTGAGCAGAAAAGAACTGTCAAAAGACCGGCGTAACAAGGTAATGGAACTTCATAAAGATGGACAAGGATATAAATAGATATCCAAAGCCTTGTAAATATCAGTCAGTACTGTTCAATCACTTATTAAGAAGTGGAAAATTCAGGGATCTCTTGATACCAAGCCAAGGTCAGGTAGACCAAGAAAGATTTCAGCCAAAACTGCCAGAAGAATTGTTCGGGATACAAAGAAAAACCCACAGGTAACCTCAGGAGAAATACAGGCTGCTCTGGAAAAAGTCGGTGTGGTTGTTTCAAGGAGCACAATATGACGATACTTGAACAAAAATTGTTGCTTTATTTTATTATTTTCTGTCTAGCTATATTTTTGCTTATATACACTTCATCTTAACTCTAACTACATAGTTTGTCGGGTGCCATGTCATAAGAATTTCATTACTCAGGATGACGCTGTGTTGTTTGGTGCATTTGACAAATAAACCTTGAAACTTGATTGTCTTTCTTCTAACATCACACATTTTGATAATAATGATGCCAATGTTGATCATGGTGGTGATAGCGACAGTGCTACTGATCACAATTTAGCGATGTTGATGTTAACCCTCCCCTGGCTCCCCAAAAATACTCTGTGTAGTGACACAGAATATAATGTCTGATCCAGGTATATGTGCCCCTCCCAGCTGACAGATCATGAAAGGTGCAGGATAGTGAGAAAAGGAAGGTCTATGAATGCACTTGATTGATCGTGATTAGGAAACTGTACACTTGAACAAAGTGGCTAAGTGCTTTTGCTTCACTGTAGTCATAGCTTATAAGGCAGGATGTACCCTTCAGATAATTATATTTAAACTAAGTGATTGATTCTAGTGAAAGGGGCAGCAATGCAAGTGTCTTTGGAAGTGGCAGTTACATTCAACAATAAAGAAAGAAGGTATGTTCAAAATGTTGCCAGTATGGCTGATGGATGATGTTGGGGCCTCAAATAGTCTCTGCCTAGGGCCCCTAAATTACTAAAACTGCCACTGTATCCTACTGGGAGCTGGATGAATTCCTTGGCACACGACACACCTCCATAACTCCACATGTGAGAGAAATGATTGGGATTTTTGTGTGCCAATGATTGGGGATTCTCCCAAAAGGCTTGATGTTCAGTCTGTCAATAGAATAGCCAGAGTAGTTTAGTAGTTTTGCCTATTGCGACTGTGACTCGTTCCAGGCTGAGAAAATTTAAACAAGGTAGTGCTAACAATAGCAACCTTATTAAGATAAAGTCTTCCTCCACCTCGGTCACAAATAAAAATGACTGTATCACCTCGCATCTCAAAATGGGACTCCTAAATGTTAGATCCCTTGCTCCAAAGGCAGTTGCAGTAAATGAATTAATCTCTGATTCTAAACTAGATGTTTTTGGCTTGTGTGAAACATGGCTAAAGCCTGATGAATTTACTGCCCTAAATGAGGCCTCTCCTCCTGGCTATACTAGTATCCCCCGTGCATCCCGAAAAGAAGGGGGTGTTGCTAATATTTATGACAGTAAATATAAATTTACACTTAAACACATGACTGGTTTTCATTCTTTTGAAGTTTTGCTCATGAAAGTTAACCAGGCTGATAAATCTTTTTATATAGCTACTATTTACAGGCCCCCTGGGCCATGTACAATGTTCCTCAATGATTTTCCAGAAATCTTGTCTAACCTTGTAGTCATGGCAGATCTAATTTTTGGCGATTTCAATATTCCTATGGAAAAGTCCAATGACCCTCTTCAAAAAGCCTTTGAAGCCATAATTGACTCAATGGGTTTTATCCAACATGGCTCAGGTCCAACACACTGCCACAATCATACCTTAGATTTAGTCCTGTCACGAGAAATAGATATTGTAGATCTAATAATTTCCCCCCAAAATCCTGGAATTTCAGATCACTGTCTTATTACATTTACCGTTAAAACAAGAAATCCACTTGCTCCGCAAACAATGAGTTTCAAAAGCCGTACTATAAATTCTCAGACTACAAATAGATTTCTTGATATTCTTACAAGCTCGCTCATCAACAACAGAGTAAATAAATCTGCAAACGATCTAATCGAGGATCTAAACGCAACACTGCGAAATACTTTAGATACGGTTGCACCACTAAAAACAAAAGAAATACGCAACAAGAAACTTGCTCCCTGGTACACAGACAATACTAGAGCACTCAAGCAAGCCTCCAGACAATTGGAGCGAAAGTGGCGCTCCACCAAGTTGTAAGTATTCAGACTAGCCTGGATAGACAGTACACTACAATACCGAAAAGCACGCACATCTGCTCGATCAGCTTATTTCTCCAACCTGATTGAGGTGAACAAAAACAATCCAAAATTTATCGTCGATACAGTAGCAAAGTTAACAAAAAAGCAACACTCAACAAGTGAAGTGGGTCTTCACTTTAGCTGTAATGAATACGTGAACTTCTTTGACGAAAAGATCATCACCATTAGAAAACAAATAACTGACTCCTCAAATAGTTATAGTCCCCAAAATCTCAGTTGTCCTGAGAATGTCCTGAACCTCCCTGACCAGGTGTCAATGGAGACACTTGAATTTTTTGATCCTGTATCGCTTGACACATTCACTAAATTTGTAATGAGTTCTAAACCCACAAATTGTCAGCAAGACCCGACTCCAACAAAATTACTTAAGGAGCTATTTCCTGTTCTAGGTAAGCCAATGTTGAACATAATAAATTGCTCGCTTTCCTCCGGATGTATACCAAACTCACTAAAAATAGCGGAAATTAAGCCTCTTCTAATAAATCGAATCTGGATCCAGACGTATTAAACAATTATAGGCCAATATTGAACCTCCAGGTCCTCTCAAAAACCTTAGAGAAATGTGTTTACCAACAAATGCCTTCCTGAAGACAAATAACATTTATGAAATGCTCCAGTCCCGTTTCAGACCCCATCATAGTACTGACACTGCACTCGTGAAGGTAACAAATGACCTTCTAATGGCCTCAGACAAAGGTTCCGCATCTGTCCTGTTGCTTCTTGATCTTAGTGCTGCTTTTGACACTACTGATCACTCCCTTCTCTTAGAGAGACTGGAAAACCATAATGGGCTACGTGGACATGTTCTAGCCTGGTTTAAATCTTATTTATCTCAAAGATATCAGTTCGTATGTGTGGATGGCATATCCTCTGACAAATCAAAGGTATGTTTTGGTGTTCCTCAAGGCTCCGTTCTGGGCCCATTATTGTTCTCACTATATATGCTGCCTCTGGGTGATGTAATCCGGAATCACAATGTAAATTTTCACTGTTATGCTGATGACACACAGTTATATATTTCAATGAAGTATGGAGAAGCCCCAAAATTAGCTATTTTGGAAGCATGCGTTTCAGATGTTAGGAAGTGGATGACAGAGAACTTCTTGCTTTTAAACTCAAGAAAAACAGAAATGTTCGTTTTAGGACCCAAGAAACAAAGAGCTTTGTTGGCAGATCTCACTGTGAACCTCGACGGCTGCATGGTCGTATCCCAAAAAACTGTAAGAAACCTCGGCGTTACCCTTGACCCTGACCTCTCCTTTGATGAACATATAAAATATGCCTCAAGAGTTGCTTATTTTCATCTTAGAAACATTGCAAAAATCTGAAACATTCTATCAAAAACTGATGCAGAAAAACTAATCCATGCTTTTGTTACTTCTAGATTAGATTACTGCAAAACTCTTCTTTCCGGTTACCCTGATAAATCAACAAATAAACTTCAATGAGTGCTGCACACGGCTGCTAGAATCCTAACTAGAGCTAAAAAATGTGAACACATTACTCCAGTATTAGCCTCTTTACACTGGCTGCCTGTTAGAGTTAGGGCTGATTTTAAGGTTTTATTGTTAACATATAAATCAATACATGGACTTGCTCCTACTTACCTCGCTGAAATGATCCAGCCATACATACCTATATGTAACCTTAGATCGCAAGATGCAGGCCTTTTAATTGTACCTAGAATTACTAAACAAACAGCCGGAGGCAGGGCCTTCTCTCATAGAGCTCCACTACTGTGGAATGATTTGCCAATTAATGTTAGAAATGCAGACTCAGTGCAAACTTTCAAGTGTCTACTAAAGACTCATCTCTACAGCATGGTCTATGATTAAGTGTAGTCTGGCCCGTGAAGGTAGTCTGGGGCGTGAAGGTGACCAGAAAGGCTTGATACTGTCCACCCTTGCTGTCTTGCCAGGTGAGCTTTCATTGCCACTGGGATGCCCTCCCTCCAATGCCATTCCGGGGCGGAGTCACTGGCTTGTTGTTGTCTCTCTGTTGCGCACTTGTGCAATTGGCCTGTACTCTGCTGGCAATACTCAGCCCTCATTCAGGGTGGTTTCGGTTGGTGGGTGTCCCTTTGGTTGATGCTTGGCAATGTGGGTGGATTGATTTCCTGCCTGTTGGGCCCTGTCCGGGGCCTCCCCCGGATAGGGCCACAGTGTCACTGGTCCCCCCTGTCGCAGCCCCAAGTTCTTACGCTACTATATTATTGTGTTGGGGGAGTAGGGTCAGTTCTCCTTCTCCACTATAAATCCTTGTAGATCTAAGGAATGCATTTTCTAAATGTTCCCTTTCTCCTGCCGTTTTAAACTTAGGAGGACATGAGGTCTTGGCCCATACCTGAGGAGTACCAGGCTTGAAAGACCCGTTGCTGTCCCTGTCCAAAGTCCTCCTGGTTGTGTTGCAGATCAAGATGATACCTGACGATTTCAGCTGCCACTCTGCTGACCCCCCCCCCCACGTGTTGTCCCTGTCCTTGTCCATCTGATCATGCTTCCGACCTGGACTAGGTTTAAATAGACTCTGGACTCAGCCCACATGCATTTATTAATTATTACAATTTGTAGTCTTAATATGTTCACCCGGAACAGCCAGAAGAGGACTGGTCACCCCTCTTAGCCTGGTTCCTCTCTGTTTCTTCCTAAATTTCGGTCTTCTTAGGGAGTTTTTCCTAGCCACTGAAATTCAACACTACTGTTGTTTTTTCTTTGGGTTTTAAGGCCGGGTGTTTTGTAAAAGCACTTTGTGACAACTGCTGATGTAAAAAGGGCTTTATAAATAAATTTGATTGATTGATTGGTTCAAAGAGCTTGAAAATCCACTTGGAATCGAATAATGAAAAATGTAGTCCCAATAGTTCACCATTATATAAATTCATGAAATTCACATTCAAATGGAGTGTATTTATACCTGGCCTTGCGGGTGATCGAAGTTGAGGAACAAACCTATAGCCTACTGTTAAATATTCTGAATTGTGCAGCTAAATATTTTTTATATAGGCACAATTATGTAGCCTAAAACAAAAATGTCTGGATAGCGGACACTGACAAGGCGCTCAGAAAATTCCTGTGTCAAAACATTTTTGATGCCAGCCCACAACATTCACGGCTGGTGAATGCTGGCGTAAACAGAAATGTCATTTATATAAATGGTGTCATAGATAGATGGTAAAATGGTATTGTGTCATATTTGTCTGTTAGCCCAGGGCTTAGGAATCCAAGTGTGAATCCTTAGCCCAGGGTTAAACCTTAGCCCTGGGTTAACAAACTCTTGTGTGAACACAGGATAAAATAACCCAGGGCCAGTCTTACCCTAGGCTAATGTACAAATACGTCACAACACTATTTTACATTCTAAGACAAGCTACAAATGTGTCATTGTCTCTGGCACGCAAATAATGTTACTGTACATCAGATCAATGTTGCCCTCAATTAATTTCAATTAATGACTGTTTGACATCGGTTGATCAAGACACCCACCCTGTCAGCATTGGCATTGACAACTTTGTTAAAACTACGCAAAGAAAGAGAAAAACAGCAACGAGAAAATATGAACACAAGGCAGAAAATGTTACTAGTCAACATTTATCCTTTCAACATATTTGTTGGATTTATGTCAAAAGCAAGCTGCAGTAACTACTTCGATAAGATAAAGCCGGTATACTGAAAACAGGAACGTTTGCAGAGGGAAAGGACTGAAACGCAAATGTCGTTTGGACAATAAACTTTCTATGATTTTGTTATTGACCCCGTTTCACACTGGTTATTCTGTCACTGTGTTTCTGGGGCTAGCCCTGAAAAGTCGGTGCTAACCCTGCTCCAGAGCATGGCCAGCTAGCCCAAGGCTAAGGCTGGTGCTAGCCCACTTCAAAATATGCAAGTGTGAACACCCAGGGTTTAGGAGGCTCTTAGCCCAAGGCTAAGATGGAGTGTGAACATGCCTATTTTCTCTCAGGTTTACTCTCCGTAGCGTTAAAATGTGTAAAATCCCCTGTCTCCACATCTACCATTAGACGCCCATGTGCATGCTAATTAATAACAATATATATTTCTAAACATCCTAATCCCTAAGAAGATGACTATATGTTACATTATGAATTAAATAGCAAAACTGTATAAATTAGATAATTTATGGTATTACATAGTATGTCTTTCTCTGAGACCATGTTGCCCGTTCTGTCATAACAAAGTAGAATCGTGCAGACGATGTACATCGTTGATTATGGGAACTAATGTCAAAAGTTAGGATAATTTACTTGAAAGGTCAAGTTAACTAAAATGACAAAGGAAGAATATTAGTATTTTACCAGCTGGTTAGCTGAATTGAGCTGAGTTTAGAATAAGGGTTAGGGGAAAATGTTACAATTTTTAATGCCACATGTACAGCGCGCAACCATTGGACTGCTAGCCAGTCATGAATTACACCGACCCTCTCCATGACCTACCTTGCTGCTTTTGTTTCTGTCTAAACCAACTTTACACAGAAACAAAAGTAGGCAGTAGACATTGTGTCTGAGAGTTGCTCAGAAATATGTAAAGTAGTTTTAGTATCATATTAAACTATGGTAACCTGCTAACCTGTGGGTAACAGACAACAGAGTTAAGTGATGAACTGATTAAATTGTGTCAAGCATTTAATTTGATGCACTGACCTTCTCAGTCTGTTTAGGATACTGCCATCATTTTTCTTGATATCCTGAACCATCTTCTGAAGCTGCCTGGAGGATAGGTTTAAAGCTTTTCAGTAAACATGTCTGATATTCAACATAAAACATGCAGTGTTCATTGATCTAATACAGTAAAAACCTGTTTAGACCCTTTGGAGACAATAACAGGTGCTAGACAAACAGTTACAGCTCACTAACAATGTGTTAAAACAAGTCCAGTATTTGGCATAGCCTAAAATATATGTCTCTATGGCTGGCTGCGGAACACTGAAATTATGTCAACTTCAACACTGAATAAAACCACAGGTGCAATCTTCAGTCAATTTTACATGTTGACTAGCGCTTGGAGGTGTTAGCGTATTTGGGAGTAAAGTACACACCCACATACACTCACTCAAACTCGGTCACTGTAGCTTACATGCAATTACAGAACGAATGCTGAATAGAGACAGTCTTGAGACGTGTAATTACTGCAACATCCAAGTTAGTCACACTTCTCTCCACACATTCCCTCTCCCATTACATTTTTGCAACACCAGCACATTAGATTTGGATTCACACAACAGCCGGCCATTGCCATCATAAATATAAATGTAGAGTAAGCCCATTGTTTACTGTATAATTTCATCTGGATGAAAAAGGTTTTGTGACATACAATAACAAACAACTAAAAGTGTGGCGTGAATATAATATTAAATATAATATAAGCACTTCAGAAAAACATTTAACAGATGTAAATACATTTTCATTATTTTAGTGCATACAATACTGTACTGTGTATTTATTTACCACTTCTTTACCTGCCAGAACCCACTATGTCCATATAGAGAAATACAGTAGGCCATAATAGAACAATAGACATTATTTAAATAGTGATTAAGGTTAGTTTTGGCTACGATGACATATTTACAATAAAACAAAGTTCCTGTTAATTTAAAAACATCAAATTGGTTATCTCTTACCGAAGTTGTCCACTTGCAGAAGCTGTGAACTTGTAAAATGTCTCCATGTCTTAATTCGGAAATTGACCCGAGAGACCACTTGCTCTGTCTAGCTACTAACCAGCTTGACGTTTGCGTTGTGAATGACCTCACTGACACTGGCTCTGTGCCTAAATTACTCTACTGAAAAACTCATGCAACATTCATTTGTCATGGCAGAGGGAAAAATAATAACACCTCTGCAAGAACTTCTCCTTTCCACTCCTAGAGTTTGAATGCATGCGTGGCAACAAGTCTATATTAAGAAACCATAGATAGGGTTAATATGTTCCAGGTGTCACAAACTGTATGTAAACCAGTCCATGGGGTCTATATTTTTCACATCCAATTTAAAGTAAATACAATTCTCTATCCACAAATTTTTTTATCCTAACCTGATATTCATGGAATCAATCAAATGTCATCTGCTGAATTAGGCTAACTATAACTGACATCTATAATTGAAACTCATTGATAGTCATGTTTATTACTACAGGTTGCTGTTGGGGGGGGTATTTAAGGGGCATAGAAAGGATCACAAGAGCCCACAGAGTTATCTATCCTAACAGTAATTAGTGAAAATTATTTTAATTCTGTTCTATGTAGTTGAGTCATAATGAAATTCATATCACATAAGAAACAACATGATTAGATTAGAAAGAGCAATATTGCCCCCTGCTGTGAACATCCTCTGATCAGCCAGCACAGTAAACAGAGTATTTAGCAACTTTCAAGAAATTGCCGTGAAGTGCCAAGTGCGATTTCCATCATCAGATATTAACACAATACACAGTGTTTATGGGGTAATATGTTCTGTCAAAAGGCAAGGCAAGACAAATGTGTTATAAAAATGAACCTGGTCATAATCACTTTGAACATCTACCCAGTAGCCACTAGCCTACCCATACAAGTTAAAATTAGACATAGCCTGTAGCATGCTGTATTTACAAAAAATGTAATCTATGGTTTTGGTTTCTACTTGTTTCACATAATCGTTCCAGTAATGTAGCTACCTCTGAAGATTTGATCAGTTAGCCAAAAAGCGTAAATGAGTGTAGTGACAAACACCACTTGCAATGATAAATTCATTTTGCTCAAAATCTTTGGCACCCTAATATTCTATCTGTCTGGATGCTCTATCAAACATCAAACCAACCAAACAGAACAACTACAGAAACACTGAAACCAGGCATTAATGCTTAGTATGTGTTTCAATTTTACATTTCATTTTGAATCATTAATTATACTTTATACATTCTCTATATGTTCAGCTATTAACTTGCTAGGTGGAACAACCATGTAACCCAGCAACCCAGTCAAGTTAACTCAATGAAGTATCTATCAGCAAAGTCAGCACTAGAAGAAAGAACAAGGTAAAATGCAAACATTAGTTAATGAAAGGTATCAGAAAATGGGCATGGACACAGCTGTCCTAGCTTCTAGGGGAAGCTAAATTCACCATTGGGTTGCCAAGACAGAGAATAGATTTGGGCTTAGTGGAAGCACCCATCCCGCAGGGGTGGGAGGGCCAAGAAATCAGAAGTGGCAGAAAAATAACTCAATGTGGTGAGGTTGGCAGGGACAGTTCTCCTTGCTGCACCACAGGGCAAGCACCATAGTAGTGGTTTCTCCTGCAAACTGGAAGGTAGGAGAGTTTTTGCTGGAGCAGGGTGACTTGGGAGAACTTGGGAAGGTTGAACGCCAGAAAAAGTTTAGAGGATTCACAAGCAGGAAGACCTACTAGTTGCGGCAGTCCAAAAGTGAGATGACAAGTGCCTGGACTAGTCCATACACTGCTTCATCTGTGCGATAAAGACATGCTGTACGAATGTTGTAGAGCATGATCCCGCAGGAGGGAATCACTTCCCTGATATCTGTGGAGAATGACAGGATGTCGTCTGAAATAACTTTGAGGTTCTCTATGCAGTGGGGAGTTTTCAATCGTGATGGAGTCGTTATGAAACTGGACAGGCCTGTGGTGATGGCCCGACATCCAGGCAGAGATTTCGGCCCAGCGTGCAGAAACGTGTTGCCACCTGGGTGTCAGATGGGCGGGCATTGTGGGAGGGATATAACCGAGCACCAGGGGACATCAATTCTGTTCCTGTGGAGCAGATGCAGATCCTATTGTTGGCCCACTTGGTAAAAATCTAACACTCAGCCTTTAGCACTGATCAGATCATTCAATTAGCCAGTCATTCTGGAGGACACCCTGTTTACTGCCACACAAAAAAGAACTATTTGCAGGATTTCACCAGAAGAAAGTGAGTAAAAATGCCTTAATGTGCAGATGTGTTTGTGGTACAAGTGTATGCAACAGACTTAGAGCAGGAGGTGTGGACGTCATCAACCACCTTTTGTGGCTGACAAAGTCATTTGCATAGAGGGAGGATGGAGGGGGAGGAAGTGATAGATTCAGAAGGTGTTTTCTGGGGTTAGAGGAAGATGCTTGAAGTTTGGAAATGTGTGGAAAACGAAAGGTGAAACGAAAACAATCAAGCTCATTGTGGAAGTCTGAAAAGGCACCTGGTGGAAAATAGATGACAACAATGTTGAGCAGTGACAGTACGAAAGTTGAAAGAGGACATAGACTGCTAGGCGAGAAGGAAGAGAGAAATCCTCCACTTAAGAGAAATTAGTAGCTCTTTGCCACCTACACAACAACCATAAATTCAGACCGGACACTCTCAGACCAGACACTCTCAATCTGTGGGACAAACACAGTCAGATCAAGTGAGAGCAGTTGGAGTAGCAGTTTATTCTGTAGTAATCCACATCTCTGTCAGGATCAGAAGGTGAAGGACCTGAAGGGCATCATGAGCTGAGATCAACATTTCCAAATGCTGCTTGAGACTAGGGACTGTGCAAGCAGGGAAAACAACATTACAGCTATTGCAGCCCTGTGGTGTAGAGAATCTGCAAAAACCACAGGGTCGAGCGAAGAGCAATAGAACACACAAAGTTGAAAAAGCTAGAAAAGTGCAAAATTTAATTTAGCCAGAATTTTAAAAAAGCAGGATAAAAATATACATTTTCTGATAAACTACTCAAATGAGAGGTTAGTGTGGTTAGCCTTCCTCACTTTCCTTCATTCAATAATTCTGCAGATCAACTCGGCAGAACTGTCTTTGTTTCGGCAACAGTCTTTATTACGGAATTGCTTTTGCAACTTCCAGATTGCACAAGAGTAAAGTCACAAAAACAGGAACTCATAAGGAAAGAGTTCCCGATTAACGTATCAGACTATTAAAATACAATGTACAATATTCACAGAAAGGGAGAGAGGAGCAAATGCATACATTCTCTCACACATCATTGCTTTGTGGTGCTCTCTTGAACAAATTTTAAACATTGTACATTTTAGTCATTAAGCAGGCGATCTTATCTGGAACGACTCACAGATTTGTGCATTTCATCTTAAGATAGCTATGTGGGAGAACCACACAACCCAGTAATAGTAAGTACATTTTACTGAGTGAAGTAGCTATCAGCAAAGTCAATGCTAAAAGGAAGCATGAAGAAAATGTGCTGTCTTTACACTAAGGAAAAACACAAGAAAGGAAGTCAGAAAGAATGTCAAAGAAGAAGAAGAGGGGGTGACTTACCATTGGTGAAAAAGGCCGAACCGGCTCATTTCATTGTCAGACATATTCTGTGAAAACGAAGCAAAGATCTATCACATTTTAAAATCCCAATTTTATTGACCTGTCTGAAATTGTAAAATGTAAACCACATCTGTTGTTATGTTGATTTTGGCAAAATAATATTGAAATTTTCCAATCTGTTAACCTAGAACTCATATTTCTATACAAAGACTGTGTTGAACCATACATAACTGATACAGCAGAATAGATTGTACAATAGTAAAGACCTCTTAGGGAATGTGTCACTATTACCTTACACTAGATGGCAGAATGACACTAAAACACTCAAAAGCCTTGGATGTCTGCTTGCCTTAAATCAGAAAAGTATTTTTAATGTTTGGCCAAACTGACCCAACAGACTACTATCACTTCTATATTCTTAATTCGTCCCTGATTTGTTGACTACATTTTTTTAGTCCAGTCCCTAGTGACTTGTTACCATTGAAATAATTACAAGGAAGGTTCATAAATAAGTACATTCACATCCAGTGGCATAGTGGAGGGTAGAAGTATTTTTCCTTTCTTTGTTCTTTTTTTATGACATTTTACCTAATATTTGTGAAAGAAAATGAATTGAAAGTGAGCTTTACTGTTTTTTTTTAGGTTTACCCCTTTTTTACACCACTATTGAACTGCGCTCATACTTCAGTAGAGGTTCATACAGTATGTTTTTATGGTTCTCTTTGAAGGGAACAGTTGCCCTGAATCCCAGAGCAGTGATTATCATGTACATTATGCTCAAATAATACAGTACATTGCATAAGGTCTTCCTTTGGTCTGACTATTTCCTCTTTTCAGATCTCTTACTGTAGATGTGCTATGTTGAACTGGTTTTAGTGATTCAAAACTAAACTGTGACCAATTACAGAATGATCATTCTTAGGATAGTAATTGCATTTTGTTGGCATCTTGATATTGGTCTAATGTGTAGCCTATTATCTTAACTGTAGAGTTGTTTAATAATTTGCAACATCATGTCGTTTTAACTACAGATATTTATAATACTTCTAATATCAAATCTGAAGTCAAGTGTTGTTACTAATAATGTATCTGTGTTCATGTTTACAATGTGATGCAAATGACACCATGGTTACCAGTTGTTAGACTGGAATGAAATGTATTGCAATGTGTCATTTCTATAATTTCTTAGATGGGTATCACTGCATACTGAATCACAAGGAAAGCTGTCAAGAAGAGACCATGCTGTTTGAATAACCTCTAGAATAATGAACTTTAGCAAAGAAAGTTCATGGTTGAATCATCTGTAAAATTGGTCAGATAATGCTTACTCATATGAAAGGAATCTCCTTCCTTATAGTTCAAACAGACCTCCATGTGCACGGTGCAGACTTGACCATTTAACTCACTTAAAAGAGGAAAGAATTCTCAGCCCTCATTCCTACCTCTTTGACACCGAATGAAATATCAAATATTTCGCCTGAGTGCCTTTTCATACGCTGCTCCCACATTGAATTATTTATGCCTAGATTCTCCTGGTGTTTGAATGAAACACAACAGGCCTATGCCCTGCAACTACTCCTGCATATTGAAGACCAGCAGTCCCTGCTGCAGAACAGGCTAGAGCTGCTTCCCTCTCACTGCAGGAACTCAAAGCTCATATTCTAAATAGGCATTGAGGAGACGGACTTGAAATCTAAATCAGCTCCAAGAAAAATAGAAAGGTAGACCACAATCTGACCCTGCATGCCCTCTCCTACAATCAACACCAAACAATATTCTTTTAGTGCCTGGCAAAATAAATACCGTCGGATCTCAGACCTCATTGATGGCTGTATTATCTCCCTCTGTTTTAAGACTTTCCTTCTCTCTAACCACATCTCTCACAATTTCCAAATCAAATCAGCTTAGTTATGAAAACTAGTCTTCTGCTGAGTGTAATAAGGCACTCACTATGTAAAGCACAGTAACGAATAATTGAAATGCTACAGCTTCAAACTACATACTTTTCTAGCCACAGATGGTGCAGAAAGACAGCCCCTCAGATGAACTGCCCACGGTTTTACTTGTCGAGTAATGATTAGATGTCATATAGGAAACGAGAGAAAAGGCCTGCTCACTTACTGAGAGCCGCGTGCGCCGCCAAACCATATGTTTAAGTCTATAAATACCGCATGAATATGCAAATCGATATAAAGGCAGAACCCACATGGGCTGACATACTGTACATTGGTCATGTAGCACAGCAAGCAGGGTAGCTTGCTGTATTGCATAACTATAACATAATGTAGCATGACTATCTTCAACCACACATGACAACCTCTTAGCAACATGGCCCATGTGTATGTAGATTTACTACCTCAAGCCTTGTCTCAAAATAATCTTCATCTTCATCTTGATCACTAACTAGCTCAGATGATACTATGGCATTTTTATTTTGCGAACTTAATGAGAGAACGATCCTGGGGCATGGACTGGGAATAAGTTGTGTGTTTCATTTTTAGTTTGATCCTTAGAAGTTCCAGAGCTTGAATATGACAATTTGGCATGAGAGAGAGGGCTGCTGACTGAGAACTAGGATGCTTGAAAAAATGATGTTGAAATATTTCTGTTTCGAAAGAAGGCCACAGTAACGAGTTTTAACTGAACCCAAGTGATCAATAAATGCTAGATGAATCAATACATATGTGCAAGCTTTAGATCAGTTCCGGTAAACCTCACATCAAAAGTGAATCCTTTCAAACATTAATGACTCTGACTGATTCACCTTGAAATCCCATTTGAACTTATTTTGGGGAGGTAGAGATGGACAACTTGATGGTAAATGTTCAGCATATCAAAATATCTAGTAGTATTGCTGTAGTATTTTACTTTCCAAAGGAAGCTGTGTAGGGTCACTGAATAATGCATAGAAAAGCTCACAAAAGAATATCCTAAGATGACAAGAACTCCTTACTCATTGCCATGACTAATGCCTTTTGGATCATTCAGTATTTGGCAATGAAGCCCTTTATCTACCTCCCCAGAGTTACAGCCAATGCCAACTAGCAGTAGCGCAATAACTGAAGGTCTAAGGGAACAGCTATCAGGTGTTGTCATAGACTTCCTGCCATTGTGGTAATGGGATTAGCCATTCTGGTAAAGTACAACTTTATTTAAACTGTACACAAAGACATAAGCTTGGCCTATGTTGTAGCACTCAAAACATTATTGAGTGTCTCAGTCTTGTCTTGGACTCAAGGTAAAATTGTACTTAGTCTTGACTCGTGAGGACACAATTTCTTTCTGAGACCAGAATAATAATTGTAGGATTATCCCGAACATTCTAGCAAAAATAGGTTTTGGTGACACGGCAACAGCCAAACTTTGCTCTGGCTTCTCCAAGCCTCTGTTTGCATAATTACTATGAAAATGTTTTTGTAACTTGCTAACTTGAACTGGAATGAAAAGGAACTGGAATTAAATGGAACTGGAATGACAGTGACTGGCACATTTATGCTTGTTTAAGGTTTTGTACAGTATTTACTTGAATGCATCTACATTACCAGTCAAAAGTTTAGACAGACCTACTCACTCATGGGTATTTCATTATTTTAACTATTTTCTACATTGTAGAATAATAGTAAAGACATCAAAATTATGAAATAACACATGGAATCATGAAGTAACCAAATAAGTATTAAACAGATACATTTTGTAGATTCTTTAAAGTAGTCACACTTTGTCTTGATGACAGCTTTGGCACACTCTTTGCATTTTCTCAACCACCTTGTGGTAATCATCTGGAATGCATTTCATTTAACAGGTGTGCCTTGTTAAACACACATTTTCATTCCTTCTTAATACATTTGAGCCAATCAGTTGTGTTGTGTGAAAGTAGGGCTGGTATACTGAATACCATAATTATAACTGTACTGCTGTAGTACATTTTATGGAAAGAACAACAAAAATAAGCAAAGAGAAATGACAGTCCATCATTACTTTAATACATGAAGGTCTGTGAATCCGGAAAATTTTGAAAAGTGCAGAGTCAAAAACCATCAAACGCTATCATGAAACTGTCTCTCTTCAGGACTGCCACAGAAAAAGAAGAACCAGAGTTACCTATGCTGCAGAGGAGAAGTAGATTACAGTAATCAGTGGGGGAATGGATAATCTCTGCATTTGTGGTTCCTACCGTGAGGCATGGATGAGGAGGTGTGATAGTGTGGGGGTGTTTTGCTGGTGATGCTCTCTGTGATTTATTTAGAATTCAAGGGACACTCAACCATTATGTCTACCACAGCATTCTGCAGCAATATACCATCTCATCTGATTTGAGCCTAGCGGGACTTTCATTTTTTTTTTACAAGACAATGACCCAAAACCTACCTCCAGGCTGAGAAAAGGCTATTTGCCCAAGAAGGAGAGTCGTGGTGCAGCATCAGATAACCTGGCCTCCAGAATCATCCTACCTCAACCCAATTGAGATGGTTTGAGATTAGTTAGAACGCAGAGTAAAGGAAAAGCAGCCAACAAGTTCTTAGAATATGTGGGAACTCCTTCAAGACTGTTGGAAAATCATTCCAGGTGACTACTCCATAAAGCTGGTTGAGAGAATGCCAAGAGTGTGCAAAGCTGTCATCAAAGCAAGGGGTGTCTGCTTTGAAGAATCTAAAATGTAAATGTACTTTGTTAAGCACTGTTTTTGTTAATGCATGATTCCATATGTGTTATTTATAGTTTGGATGTCTCCGTTATTCTTCTACAATGTGGAAAAGTAATAATAAAGAAATACCCTTAAATGAGTATACAGCTCTGGAAAAAATTAAGAGACCACTCCTAATTTTTCTTAAATCAGCATCTCTACATTCAATCAGCCATTAAATTAAATCAGCCATTCCATTCCAGTGTCTGTTAAATTCCAACACAGACACACCTCATTTTACTTAATGAGGTACTGATTAGGTGATTACCTCAACGAAATATAATTTAACGAGGAAAAGTATAAAAACCACTGCTGTGGTCATCACTATCCTCTTGCAAGAGGACCAGCTGGATGGCAAAAACAGTGCAAGTAGTACCTCATTGGTAATTTGAATAAAAAAATAACTATTCAGCACAGTGACACCGACGGGGGGGGGGGCATTTGGTTGGTTTAAATATAATTATTAATTTGTCAGTCAATGTTAGTATTCAGTACTATCGAGAAGGTTAACAGTTACTAAACAGAAGAACTGCATTGATGAAGGGATTCATGTTTTTTTACTCTTTGCTGTTTTTTTTTTATAAAGCATTATGAGTAAACCTTTTTCTGTAAAAATGGTTTGTTCTACCAACAGCCAATCAGAGTGATACCCTAACACCAACAGCCAACATAACTTTGTTAAAGCTGCACTAGGTAGGATTTATTCAGTAAAAAAGTGCAAGTGGAATGTCATTCTATCATTTCTGGAGCACGCCACTACTTCCCAGCCAATCCCGTTCCAGCCAATCACCTTCTGCGAGGCAGGCTATCCTCCTTGGCTTATTTTGTGAACGCTTACTTGGATGATATTACATATAGCATAAGTATGCCGTAAAGAGCGACGTTTGCTTACCGTAAGAAACTATAATGGCAGCTAGAGACCAGGACGACAGTCAGTTCCTCCCTTGTCTTCTACAGCATACACTACGAAAACGGCAAAGCGAAAGAAGACTTAGACCAACTCCCTGTAGCTTGCTACCAGGAACCCTAAGCTAACGTTAGCAAGGCTAAGAAGAACGTTGTCAAACTTTTTCAGTACAGGTAATTCCATTTTTCATATTTTTATTCGGAACGTTATTCTCTATCGGGCATTGGTGCGGAACCGCTTTCTGACGGGTGACTAATTGCAAAATGCTGTAATTGTTTTTTTTTGCTGGAACAAATCCTACATAGTGCAGCTTAAAAAATGTTCAAATTTAACCAATAAATTTGTCTAACTACAGTACTGTAGCTATCTGGCTAAAACATTGCCACCATGCAACCAAAACCAGGAGCACAGAAATGGAAGGACAAATCTAAAAGAGAATGTCTAAATATGTGTAGCAGTTAAGTAATGGCTGATTGAGACTGAGTAGGTTATGAATTGAAAAGATGTGACATAATTAATTACCTGTGTTGAAAACAAAGGGATTTGAATGTGGTCTAGTTATGAATTAAAACATTAAACAATATAACGATTATGACCTGTTTTTTGGACAGTAATATAATTACTATTAATTAATTTTTTGGCCCGTGGTTTGGGTCCTAAACATTAAATTTTGTCCCGGGCCCTGTCCAGGCCAGCTGACAGTCTTGCCTGGGCCCAGGACCAGATAATCTTTGATGGGCCATTTAATGTCAACCCAATGTCAGTTCTGGGCCCCCCCCTACCCTGGGCCCGGGACAACAGACCCGTTTGTCCCCCCCTATCGGCGGGCCTGGCCCTGTCATTCCTGTTGGCGTCCCTGATTCAGCATGACAAAGGAGTTGAAAAGAAAAGCTTTGAGTGAGGAAAAGAAGGGTTCAATTCTGGCTTTACTAGCAGAGGGATACAATGAGCGTCAGGTTGCTTCCATCCTGAAAATTTCAAAGACGGTGGTTCATAAGAACAAGGCCAAGCAACAGACATTGTGAACAACAAAGCTACAGACTGGCAGAGGGTGAAAACGACTGTCCACTGACCGAGATGACTGTCAACTCATTCGAATGTCGCTCAACAACCGTAGGATGACATCAAGTGACCTACAAAAAGAATGGCAAACAGCAGCTGGGGTGAAGTGCACGGCGAGGACGGTTGGAAACAGGCTCCTAGGGGCAGGGCTGAAGTCGTGCAATGCTAGAAAAAAAAACATCAATGAGAAGCAAAGAAGAGCCAGGCTGAAGTTTACAAAAAACCATAAGGATTGGACCGTAGAGGAATGGAGTAAGGTCATCTTCTCTGACGAGTCAAATTCTCAGCTTTGCCCAACACCTGGTTAGATGGAGACCTGGAGAGGCCTACAAGCCACAATGTCTTGCACCCACTGTGAAATTTGGTGGAGGATCGGTGATGATCTGGGGATGCTTCAGCAAGCCTGGAATCGGGAAGATTTGTCTTCGTGAAGGACGCATGAATCAAGCCAAGTGCAAGGTTATCCTGGAAGAACACCTGCTTCCTTCTGCTCTGACAATGTTCCCCAACTCTGAGAATTGTTTTTTTTCCAGCAAGACAATGCTCAATGCCACACAACCAGGTCAATCAAGGTGTGGATGGAGGACCACCAGATCAAGACCCTGTCATGGCCAGCCCAATCTCCAGACCTGAACCCCATTGAAAACCTATGGAATCTGATCAAGAGGAAGATGGATGGTCACAAGCCATCAAACAAAGCCGAGCTACTTGAATTTTTGTGCCAGGAGTGGCATAAAGTCACCCAACAGCAATGTGACAGACTGGTGTAGAGCATGCCAAGACACATGAAAGCTGTGATTAAAAATCAGGGTTATTCCACCAAATATTTCTGAACTGTTCCTAAGTTAAAATATTAGTATTTTGTTGTTGAAAAATTAATATGAATTTGTTTTCTTTGCATTATTTGAGGTCTGAAAACAACCAACTTTTTTTGGTTATTTTGACCAGTTGTTATTTTCTACAAATAAATACTCTAAATGACAATATTTTTATTTGGAATTTGGGAGTGATGTTGTCAGTAGTTTATAGAATAAAACAAAAGTGTTCATTTTACTCAAACACATTCATGAATAGTAAAACCAGAGAAACTGATAATTTTGCAGTGGTCTCTTAATTTTTTCCAGAGCTGTATGTACAAAGTTTCACAGTTCACTCATGGTTGCCTTCAGCCAGGGGAGTTAAAATATCCAACATGAAACTACACTGAGTTTACACAGGGACTCTTTTGCTTAAATTAAACCTGCAGTACCAAACTAATTGCTAAGCAATAAACAAGGGGAAATTAAGTGAATACAACAGATGATTCAGCACAGCTGCGGAAAGTAGGGGTGCTGTGGATGCTTCAGCCTCCCCTGCACCTCTGACAAGATTTCTTATTTCTTAATGGAAAGCCAGGAACACACAGGGAAGATATTTTGAGAAGCGGATACTGAAAGTGAAAAGACGAGTAACGCTTGCCCATCTGCTGCGGTGATGTGCGTCTCATTGTCGTACGATGCTTGTCCGTTGGCTGTGGCGATGCGTAACACTTTTACGAACTGTCCCTCCAGGAGTGGCACAGACTCTGCTACAAAATTATGCTGAAGTGGTAAAGTCAATATCCGTGTTATAAACACAGTGCTGTTATTGTTTTTTGTGGACATATTATATGTGAGTTTATTTTTTGAGGGGGGAGGAGCGCACATTGTTTCCCAGTAAAAGGCGGGGGCTGTGATCAATTGTCTGTTGAATAATGTTCCACTTGTTGGAAATGTTAACCATCTAAAAATATATAATTCTTATAAAAATGAAGTTTTTAACCAAATGATCCTCACATGTATTTCAATTGTTGTGTGATTTGCCATTTTCACCAGTGTGCGTCACCTTGTGTGTCTGTAACAAGGCCAGACATTCAAGGGTATGTAAACTTTTGATCAGGGCCATTTGGGTGATTTCTGTTATCATTATGATTTAAAAAGGAGCTAAACAACTATGTGATAATAAATTGCTTCATATGATCACTATCCTTAAATAAAAGACAGTTTTTTGCATGATCAGTCATATTTTCAAAATCAATGCCAAAATTTCTGTCAGGGCATGCAAACTTATGAGCACAACTGTATACTGTGATGATTACGTGTTCCCTTAATTTTTTTGAGCAGTGTATCTACATCTCAGCACACAATTGGATTTGTTAAGTTGTCTTCAAACAGAACAAACAATGGAAAAAAGAAAATAAACCTTCATATACTGTAAAGAAAAAGAAAATTGGGCTGCATCCTGCCTTTGGCATCCATTTGTTCTCCAAGACAGGTGAGCTCACCTTTCGCCCTTTGATTGCTAAAGCTATGTTTGCTAACTGATAAGAAACAAGTGTTTGCCCATATGAGGAGTCAATGGTGTAATTGGTATTTTGAGTTAAGCATTCTGAATGGCAGTGTTTTCCATGTAAACACAAGAGATTTTATCAATGAAATTTGGGTCAAATGTAGGAACTATGTGTAGTGTTTTGCAAAAAGTGTGGTTTAGAACTGCAGAATGAGTGAAAACCAGGAAATGTGTTTGTATTTGAGCAGAATTGGTGTAAGATGAGGTACATGAGTTTCAGGTTTTGGTCACAGTGTCTCAAGTTCTGGTGTTAGTGTGTAAGCAATTGAGAAAAACTATAGAGATCATAGTTAAGTTAGCAAAGAAATATGTTCCCTATGACCAAAATAGTGGTCCGTTTGTGGTTGTAGAATGTTACATACAATATGTATAATGTCACACTGTGGCTTTCTCAAAGGGGAAGTTCAACGTAATTGTCTTTTTTTGCTGGACTTCCACAAGGCCTCACTACTTGTTGTTCGGGGAAGTAAGTGTGATGATATTTTGACTAACGATGATTCCACTTCCTGTTAATTTTCACCAGAAGTTGTAAACTTTTTACTGTTACTTCATCATATACTTAATCTAATGCCCAGCATAATGCTGGAAAAGCCATTATGTCCATTGTGCATTTGGAAAGGATTTGCATTTCCAGTCTTGTTTAACCTAATCCCAATATGTTTACCAAAGATGTAGAAAAACAGACAGATTTTTGTCTCCTGTAAATGAACAAAACCAGTTAATTAACAAGGATTTAGTGAGAATGGGAAATAGTGTCAACTATTTTCAGCAACACTGGCCAAAAGTAGCATTAGGAATTTGTAATTATTGTGCTCCTTTCAAGGCCATAATTGCTGTAGGGAATTTGGAGTCCATTGTCCACTCTGACATGATTAGGACGCCACTACTTCCATGTAGTATTGCTATAGCAAAGGAAGAGAAGTATAAAATAACTTACCAAGAATCTGTGCCCATCAATCCTCATTCTTTTAACAAGTGTAGCACATTCTTGCATTTGATTCTGAAAGCAGTATGACATACATCCTACTTTATAACTCATCATTTGTTGTGGTCTCGTTCAATTAATTCAGTTGTAAAGAATGATGCAGTTGTTCTGTACTTATTTGTGTAATTAGCAATACCTCTATTACTTAAAATCACATTCCCCGAACACACACACACCCTCACATACCTGGCTGAGGAAGCTGGACACCTGAGTTGAACTCCAGTTCTCAAATTGCTCCCTGGTTGGCATATTCATCACTGTCACTGCCTAAGGGAGTTCTGAAGTCCAGGCTCTAATGGGAAGTGAAGGACTGACCTCACTCACACACTGCTACTTCACATCAGGAAGTGTACCAGGGAAGGAGGGGAGCTAATCTCTCACTGGGGCAGGCTAATCACTCTCTCTCTATGACACTCACTCTCTCATACTCTATATACAAATATCACTCACTCGCTGTCTCTCTCACCCTGCCTCACTCACCGATTTACCCTCCCCCTAACCCTCTTATTTTGTCCTTTCTCACACTTACTCTCATTGTCTCTTAGTCTCCCATCTCTTTCAAAACAAAACTAAAACTACCTTTCATGAACTAAAACTACATTTCATGACTGGCACTTCTTTTTTTATTGTTTTAGCATGGGCTCTGCAGATAGCTAATTGAGTGAAAGGTACTTACTATTTGTGTGGTTTTCTTCAGGATGCGATAACTCTAAGTTACTCTGGATAAGAGCAATGTTAAATGACTTGAATGTAAAATGTGAACTAATTATAAAAGAAATGTGACTTATCTGCTGGGAGTAAAATGTGCACTATTAAAAAAGAAATGTGACTTATCTGAATGTAAAATGTGCACTAATTAGAAAAAGAAATGTGACTTATCTGAATGTAAAATGTGCACTAATTATAAAGGAAATGTGAATTATCTGAATGTAAAATGTGCACTAATTATAAAAGAAATGTGACTTATCTGAATGTAAAATGTGCACTAATTATAAAAGCAATGTGACTTATCTGCTGGGAGTAAAATGTAAAACAAGGCAGACTGAACTATTATTGGCAACATGACACAACTTTACAGTCTCTTTTTCTTAAATATCAGTCGAACCAAAATAACAATTGATACAATGTCCAAAAGTATCACTTCTCCAGGCTTGAAATGTTTTACTTTATGAATCTAAAGTGAATCTAGAATATAAGGTGTCACTTTTTGATTTGAATTACGGAAAACAATGTACTTTTCCATGATATTCTAATTTTTGGAGCTGCATCTGTAGGTCATTTAACTGGACAATAGAAAAGTCAATAGAAACAGGATATGCACATGTTTGTATTGAAATGTGTTTAATTTTTAAGTGAGAAGCCCTTAGCCATGGTATACTGGCCATATACCAAAAAAACCCAGAGGTGCCTTATTGCTCTTATTTACTTGGTACCTATGCAATTACAACACTAAAAAAGGGCTTTTAGCCTATCAATTTCAGGGGACACCAAACTGTTAACCTCTCTCTCTGCTTGCTTCCTTTCTCTGTTTGTCTCAATACCTTATCAGGACCTGTGTCACTACTCTCTGTGAAGAAATGGTATCTGTATTGCAAACTTAAATTACATTTTTTATGTCAGGCTCAATTCAAAGTTAGGTATTTTCAACATCCTCCTACTTAGCCAGCTAGTTAATTTACTCATTGCAGCCAGAGCCGTTGAATGAACTAATTAGCTAACCAACTAACTGAAATACTTACCAGCTGTTAACTGATTCTCAGACACAGTATTTTTTTTTATTGTTTGGGGGATGACTGCATAAAGACAGATGTAGAAGTGTTTTGAGAAAGTGTTGTGAATGGGCAAGAATAATTAAGTACTTCTGGGTCACAGATTTTTGGAAACCTTCAAAATATTCTCATGTTTACTTAATTAGTCAACATTATAGATAACTACCGATAAGACATATCAATAGTTATCTTATCAAACACTAATCATATAAAATGATTTATATGATTTATATATATATTATGCATTATTATTATTTTATTTTTCAAGACTCGTTTTTCAAGACTTTATTTTTCAAGAATTGTATATTTTGTCAGTAAAAGGGGGGTCCATTGAACTTCGCAAATCCATTAAGGACACACTTGTGTTACTGATCACTGCGCACTCTGTTTTCCGTATTGGTCACACACATCAGACTGCTAATTATTATTATTAATAAATAATTATTAATAAATAGCATATACTTTGTATTGTGCTGTTACTTTCATTGATGTTATGTATTTTGTAATACTTTTTCTTACTATAACATTAATAATGTCAATATTATAATGTTTATTTGCGCTATAATCCTTCAGACCTTGGCTGTTTTGGATTGTTCATAAAAATTCTAAGTGTGCTTAAATTTCCACATAAAATGTAAATGATCCCGACCATTTGTAATATTGTTTTCATGGCTTCATTGAAGGACCTTTATTATGAAGGGAAATTGCAGAGATCTCAGCCTTATTCTTGCTAGGTCTTGCTTTTACGTGCTGGTGGAAGGGAGAAGTGTGCTAAGGGATACTAAAGGTTCTACACAAGTGATTACTCTGATTTTTTTTACTGTAACTGCTGAATATGGCCATAATTGTTCAGCAGTAATAGTGTGTCCCAAAGATTATGGGTTTATTGATCTCCTTATCTCTCTCGGGAAGTAACCCCCTGAGTTTCGTCTGCAATACCTGAAAATAGTGTGAGATTCACAGAAAGACTGGTTCTCATCTGCACACTATTTATACATGCACAACCCTCCTCCCACTGCACCTCAATTGCATCATTTTTTACTTTTCAGTCACTTAGCAGATTATCCAGAGCCACTTAAAGTTGTCTATACATCTTATCAATGTTTTTTTATTCGTTACCCTATACAAACTGGTTTTATTAAGCATTTTAATATGGCAAAATAGATGTACACTTTTTAATAATACATTATCAAAGTGTTGAAGTGCCTTTTCTATATCTGAGCTGTATTTAAAAATGTAGTTATAAAAATGGCTCTATGACAACATACTGTGTATTTGGACCCTCTTCCATCCAATGTGCTTATGCTTTTTACCAGCCAGTTCTTTAGTGTTGTATACACTGTGAAAAAAGCAGTGATGACAATGTACAAAAGCAGTGATGATGTCAGTTTGACCTCTGATAAATAAAAGATAAAAGCAGCCAACAGGGAAACAAAGATTCCCAGGAACCTCTCAATAAAATATGTTGCCTGAGGAGTGTGTTGTTTATCTGAATTCACTTTGGATTAACTGGTGACCAGCACTGAGGTCTTGAAATAAATTGTAGTCTACTTGTTTGAGCTGAGGCTCCTTTTCATGCAGAGGTTCAATCGACAAATGTTCGCAAAGCGCAGCTTAATGTAGTCAATTTGGTCTATGACTAAATAAGAAAAATATTAGAGTAGCAAATAGGGAAACAGTATTTCAGACAGTTGTTGATAGAACTTGCGTTTCTTTGGAAACCTTGCTCTGGCTGGCTGTGGAAATAGAATAGAATTTTTTTTTTCTGCATGACTTTGGCGCTGTTAACCATTTTCATTTTCTTGTGTTAACCATTTTCATTTTTAACCATTTTCATTTTCTTGTATTTTCATTTTCTTGTGAACAAATAACACTATTTATTTGAACTGACTAGAGCTTGACATAGCGAATGTCTTTAATAAGGTTGGTCTGACTGACAGCAGAATGACATTAGTGGAACATGGAAAGTCTCCAGGTTATGCTGTTACTTGTGGTTACTGCTTCTTATTTTCTGTTTCTTTTTTTCCATTCTTTGTTATTTTCTAGGCTTCCCTGCGAAAACACGTTGTTTAATCGGAAACAACGAAAGAGCACTTAGAAAAAGAAAAGAGGAGACACCTGCTATGTATGTTCTTATGTGGTTTTGTTTTATTTATCCTAGCCTTTTCTTTATATTGGAATTGTTATTTGGTTGAAAATGAATAGAATACATTACACACAGGTTTGCTATGCTCACCTGATTTCCCCTGACTATCTTTTCTATCTTTAAGTCTTTCTTCACAGGGAGGCCTGCTTGTGATGACTGAGGCTGGAGAAGGGGGATAAATAATCTACTGTGTCAATCTGTTATAGGACATGAGAATACTCCCTGGTGTTATTTTGTCATGATATGATACTGTTGTCTGTTGTTTCTTGCAGCCCAATGTCAAAGGCTTATTAAATCATCAGCCGGATTGCCTGCTGTGGACCTTTCTTCAAGGTGAGTGGGGAGTGCAATGTTTTCACGTACATACACTACATACCAACATACATACAGTCCAGTCCAAGTTTTGACACACCTACCAATTATAGAGTATTTCTTTAGTTTTACTATTTTCCACATTACTGAATAGTAGTGAATACATCAATACTATGAAATAACGCATATGGAATCATGTAGCACACATTTGGCATTCTCTTAACCAGCTTCATGAGGTAGTCACCTCTTTATACTTTGCACCAATCTTCCTTTCCTCAATCCTGACCAGTCTCCCAGTCTCTAAAAAGTATCCCCATAGCATCCTGATCCGACCACCATGCTCAACAGTAGTGATGGCATTTAGCTATGTGATGAGGAGTACCTTGATTTTGCCAGACGTAGCACATGGCATTCAGAGGCCTAATAGTTTGATTTAGGTCTCATTAGACCAGAGAATCTTTTTCCTCATGCTCTCCGAGTCCTTCGGGCAGCATGAAGGATGCCTTTTACTCAGAAGTAGCCACTCTACCATGAATGCCAGATTGATGGAGTGCTGCAGAGATAGCCTTTCTGGACAATCTCTTAAGTGGCATTTAAGAGATTTTCCAAACATTCACTCAAGGTTCTGTTTTGGTAACTTTTTCGGGAACCTTCTCAGAACATTTTGGGAACATAACAATATTTTTTTTTTGTAAACCGAACGAAAATCGATTGTTCTTATAACCACTGAAAATTACGTGACATTTAGTGATTTTTGGGAACTAAAACAGAACCTTCCCGTGAGGTTCCCTGTAAGTTATATTTCATGAATCCTTCTCCGTCCGATGGTTCCCTCAGCTATATTGAATAACCTTCCCCTAATTTTCCGGATAATGACACCTACTCAGAAAACATGTAAACGCTCTGAGAACTTTCGGGGAAGGTTTTTTTTTTGTTGGCCTCCATGCACTTTAGGAAAAGGTAACATTTTGGTTCTCCTCAAGTTAAAGTAGAATGTTTTCCTTACGTTCCAGGAACGTTAGGAGGAGGCTGTAATAAGGTTCACAAATAACGTTTTGACAATGTTCCAACAGTTACATTTGGAACATTCTTGGAATGGTACAAAGTTCTCCTGAAGTTAAAGTAGATTGTTTTCCTAACGTTCCATTAATATTAATTGATTGCATTAAGGTTTGTGATGAACATTCTACTAATGCTGGCCCTTGTCTACTGCTTTCAGCAGTGGACAAGGGCCAGCATGAGCACCCTGACTTGTCTGCGGCTACGCAGCCCCATATGCAACAAACTGTGTGCGATGCACTGTGTGTTTTGACACCTTTCTATCAGTACCAGCATTCATTTTTCAGAAATTTGAGCTACAGTAGCTCGTCTGTTGGATCAAACCACACGGGCCAGCCTTTGCTCCCTACGTGCATCAATGCGCCTTGGCCACCCATGACCCTGTCGCCGGTTCACCACTTTTCCTTTCTTGGACCACTTTTGATAGGTACTGACCACTGCAGACCGGGAACACCCCACAAGGGCTGTAGTTTTGGAGATGCTCGTCCCAGTCGTCTAGCCATCACAATTTGGCCCTTGTCAAAGTCACTCAGATCCTTACGCTTGCCCATTTTTGCTGCTTCTAACACATCAACTTTGAGGACAGAATGTTCTTGCTTGCTGCCTAATATATCCCACCCACTAACAAGTATCATGATGACAAGATTATCAGTGTTATTCGCTTCACCTGTCAGTGGTCATAATATTATGGCTGAACCATTTGGGTGATTCAGTGTATATAGTTGTGCTCATAAGTCTGCATACCCTGGCAGAAATTGTGAAATTTTGGCATTGATTTTGAAAATATGACTGATCATTCAAAAAAACTGTTTTATTTAAGGATAGTGATCATATGAAGCCATTTATTATCACATAGTTGTTTGGCCCCTTTTTAAATCATAATGATAACAGAAATCACCCAAATGGCCCTGATCAAAAGTTTACATACCCTTGAATGTTTGGCCTTGTTACAGACACAAGGTGACACACACATGTGAAAATGGCAATTAAAGGTTAAATTGCAATTAGTGTCTGTGTATAAATAGTCAATGAGTTTGTTAGCTCTCACGTGGATGCACTGAGCAGGCTAGATACTGAGCCATGGGGAGCAGAAAAGAACTGTCAAAAGACCTGCGTAACAAGGTAATGAAACTTTATAAAGATGGACAAGGATATAAAAAGATATCGAAAGCCTTGCAAATGCCAGTCAGTACTGTTCAATCACTTATTAAGAAGTGGAAAATTCAGGGATCTCTTGATAACAAGCCAAGGTCAGGTAGACCAAGAAATATTTCAGCCAAAACTGCCAGAAGAATTGTTTCGGGATACAAAGAAAAACCCACAGGTAACCTCAGGAGAAATACAGGCTGCTCTGGAAAAAGACGGTGTGGTTGTTTCAAGGAGCAAAATACGACGATACTTGAACAAAAATGAGCTGCATGGTTGAGTTTCTGGAAAGAAGCCTTTACTGCGCCAATGCCACAAAAAAGCCTGGTTACAATATGCCTGACAACACCTTGTTGGCTCACTGATGGTGGTGGCTCACTGATGTTTTGGGGGGGTGTGAGCTCGGGAAATCTTGTGAAATTGATGGCAAGATGAATGCAGCATGTTGTCAGAAAATACTAGCAGACAATTTGCATTCTTTCCGCACGAAAGCTGCGCGTGGAACGCTCTAGGACTTTCCAGCACAACAATGACCCTAAGCACAAGGCCAAGTTGACCCTCCAGTGGTTACAGCAGAAAAACATGAAGGTTCTGGAGTGGCCATCACAGTTTCCTGACCTTAATATCATCGAGACACTCTGGGGAGGTCTCAAACGTGCTGTCCATGCAAGATGACCAAAGACTTTGCATGACCTGGAGGCATTTTGCCAAGACGAATGGGCAGCTGCAAGAATTCGGGGCCTCATAGACAACTATTAACTATCAAAATACTGCACGCTGTCATTGATGCTAAAGAGGGCAATACACATTATTAGGAACTAAGGGTATGCAGACTATTGAACAGGGGTCAGTTCATTTTTTTCTCAGTTGCCATGTTTTGTTTAATGATTGTGCCATTCTGTTATTACCTACAGTTGAATGTGAATCCTATAAGAAATAAAAGACATGTGTTTTGCCTGCTCACTCATGTTTTCTTTACAAATGGTACATATATTACCAATTCTCCAAGGGTATGCAAACTTTTGAGCACAACTATACATATATTTGTTTCAAATCATTATGCTTTTGCTTTAAGAAAAACATAAAACTTCCCTTTGAATATTTTTTTTTTTACAGAATTAAGCACATTGCAATGCATTTCAATGATGGCTTTTATTTTCAGAAAAAATTCTGAGTTAGTGCTGTCAGCATAATATCCTGCTGCTAGGAGAACGGTAATGACCTTGCTCGCTCCCTCTCAATACACCACTATTCCCCTCCTCCTGACGCACCCCGGTTGTAGTTACTGAATGTAAGTAACCAATAATTTTTTTTAAATACTGCAATCACAGTTTTTCAGTCAGTAACCATCCAAACATTAGGATACATTTTCCCATGCCCATCTGTGCCCTGGTAACTGGACAGGATACCGAAACTTTGCCCTGCATTATATCATTTAATGTCGAAGTAAAAAAATAATAGTAGTAGTTGTATGATATAATATGCATATTCAAAATTAAGCTAAACGACTATTAAGCTAAACCAGCTTTTAAGCTAAACCATTATTATGACACTCTCCGTTCAGACATTTCAAAAATATGTTGTTAAGCCACAGAATAGAATGTTGTTAGTGTTTTACACTTCAGAATGGATTCAAGAAAGAAAAGAAGTATGTACACAAGACAGTGGAAAAAATCAAAAAGTCAGTGTGTTCAATTTAAACCAGATCTATTAACACAGCCATATCCATCTGAAGGTGTTGATTCCACGGCTAGTGCTGCAGAGATTAGTACAGGTGTGAGGTGCCATGGCCACCCAGAGCTACCAAAAACTGGTTGCACTCTTCTGCACACACCAAGATCAGTGACAGTTGAAATGAAGGCAGATATGCAGTATGTGCACTTTAATATCAGAAAGGCAATGCTGAGAAAACTCATGTGATATCCTGAGGATGCTTTCAAAGAGTCAACTACAATTATACATTTCATGGTAAATAATATCGAATAGGAAAAAGATAAAATGTGTTTAATTTGTTGAAAAGATAAGAGACCTACAGACATGTAGGCCTTGTCTATGGTAGATATAAAATCATTCCACTAAAGGCAAAGTGCTCCAAATGGCACTCCATTAACCTCCATTAACCATTTCATTTTCACACATTTGTGTGGTATCAGAAAATGCCTGATTGTATGCAGTTTGTGCTCAGATGTTTCAGAACTTTTTAAAGCAATCTCTGAGTCTAGAGATGGCCTGTTCAAGTTCCAGGATTTTCTACCTGAGGATGTGAGCTGACGATAATGACAGTGCTTGGCATAAAATATTAAATCATTATGCTTCGACTGGCTATCTTCTGACTTGCGTAACCTTTTAAAACAATAATATTTCAAGCAAACGTTTAGTCTTAAAAAAATAAAATAAAAAAAATTCAAGTGAAAAATTGGTGGTGACCCTTTAAGTAATACTGTACACTAATGCAATTATAATGTTTGTATTACAAATAAGGCAAACTGAAGACTGTCGGGAGATGTCAGAAAATTCAAACTAAAGGGCAATTTTCATTTAATTTCAGTTAATTTCACTAAACATTTCAGTACGTCAGTGTGACGTTATCATTGAAAATCCTTTGTTAGTAAAGTATTTGAAAAAAAATTAATCTGTTTATAAGGTAAACTTTCCATTTTCCGGTAAACTTTCCATTTTAACCTGAGGAGAATCATGTAACATTTAGGGAACATTCAAAGGCTGTTACAACTGTAACCTTTAGAAAACATTCCTCGAACGTCACTTATTGGACATTCATGCAACCTCCAGCTAACGTTCATAGGTTGCCATTTTAACCTGAGGAGAACCATGTAATGTTCTGGAAACATTCTGAGAATGTTACAATTGTAACCTTTAGAAAACATTCCTAGAATGTTACTTACTGTACCTTCATACCATCTCCAGCTAACGTTCATGCAACGTCAAGAAAACTTTCCATTTTTACCTGAGGAGAACCATGTAACGTTTAGGGAACATTCAAAGAATGTTGCAATTGTAACCTTTTGAAAACATTCCCAGTACGTTACATGTTGAACATTCATACAACCTCCTGCTAACGTTCATGGAACGTCAGAAAAACTTTCCATTTTACCCTGAGGAGCACCATGTAACATTCTGGGAACATTCAACGAACATTGCAGTTGTTGTAACCTTTAGAAAAACATTTCTAGGTTCAACTTTCATGGGACGTCAAGAAAACTTTCCATTTTAACCTGAGAACCTAAATGTTCCGTTTACCTAACGTACATACATGGAATGAAAAACAAACGTTCCCAGAATGTTCTGGAAACAGAAAATTGTCTGCTGGGTTTAGTCATTTAATTTTAACATTACCCAGATCTATGCCTCAACAGAATTCAACCTCCGCCCACCTGATAGTTCCTAATTGTCCCTTTTGTGCCCACCTGGTAAAGCAGGAGTCTTGGATTCTATTTAAGGACTCGGGTCACAGCCCACTTGCATTTATTGACATGCTTGTCTTCTGATCATGCAAAAACATTGACGTGGCCCAAAAGGTCATGTACTCTTATAAACTTTTCTGCCCAGGGCAGGCAGAAGAGAACTGGTCACCCCCCAGAGTCTGGTTTCTTTTTTTTTTTTTTCCTAGCCACTGTGCATTAACTATTGTTGCTTGCTCTTTGGGGTTTCAGGCTGGGTATCTGTAAAAGCACTTTGTGACAAATGCTGATGTAAAAAGGAATTTATAAAATGAATTTGATTGATACCTCGGACGTCTATGGAGAATGTCCAATAAACTGAACTTAACACGTGTGGACTCAAACTTCAAAGTTCTAGAAACATCTCAAGTATGACCAAAGGAAAATTTGGAGTGTTGTGGTAAAGAGTATGAATACTCATGTACATATGATATTTCAGTTTAAAATTTTCAATAAACTGGCAAACATTTCTAAAAACTTGTTTTCACTGTCATAAGGGGGTCCTGTGTCTAGACTGATGGCAAAGGCCCAGGCCTGTAAAACTGGAGCCCTTGAATGCAGCTTGGCTGCCACCCTTTGATGCAGCATACCTTCCTCAATCAAGCCTCATAAGAGGGAAGATAAAAAGGCCCAGAAGAAGGCAACTTGGGGTAGTGGATGACGGTTGTGGTTATGTTGCTTCTACTTTTTGTTAATAAATAAATATACATATATGTTTGCACACTATTGGTATATAATCACAATGTGCCATTTGAATACTACCTTACTATAACAATGTGTTTTCGATGTCAGTTATTAGGCTAAATTGTAAAAAATAAAAGTAATTTTGATGTAAATCGTTTTTCAATTATAAATTTAAAAAAAATTCACACCAGTTATAAATCTAGCAGTCGTTTTATTTTTTACCAATAGGCTAAAATAACTTAAAAGGCTTAGTAATAAAATACAGAATTTTAACTCTTACTGTAAATGCACTGGACATAAAATAATAAATGACGTCTGCAAGTCACATACACGACACTATTGTTATCGATGGGTTTCACCCCAAGTCATAATGAAACCCCATAGAAGCCATATGTCTTTATTAGGCAATAGTCACTGATGATTTTTCTGCTTTTGTCCTCACAACATGTTCAGAGGAACATAAACCACCATGGCTTCCTGTCTGTCAGAGGTCTGTAGAATCATAATCCTTTTAATTCAAGTGTCTCTAAAATATTATGGTCTGTACCGGTATCTGATGTCAGTCAAATACAGACACAGAGTTTTGTGCTGTCATGGGATGACCACATCACACTATCAAGAAAGTAGAGTACGTTATTTTACCAACCATCTGAGGTGAGCACCCATGGTGTGTTGTTCCATAATCTGGACTTTACTCAGATCCACTAACAAATGCTCTAGGGTCCAACAAAGGGTCCAGAACAGGTCATGCTTCTATTCTACTGTAGCAGATGCACTGTATTCTATGGTATTTCAGCCTGGTTTTGGGAAGTTGCATACCATCACAAATAAATTGCCTGGTCCAGACATCAATGAATGTGATGTGTGAACATGCAACAACAAAATAAAATCACCCTTACCATGTAGTCCACAAGTTTGAGCTTTACGCCTCAGGCTGGATTCCTCAGTGACAGTTGAACAGATGTAAACACTCCATACCACTATGAGTCATGCTCCAAACAGAAGAACTGTGGGGGAGACCATGTAATATGCACTCATTACACTGTATGTAGATTTCATTAAATCATTTGATCATTCTGTATAAAGACATGTGCAGTGCAATATTTGAACTTTAATTTACTTTTATGTTTGTATTATTTCTGTGTGCAGAAGCTATTATTTTGTCTTGAAAAATCTGTTGTGAATGGTATATATATATAATTTTAATACCATTTTTTAGTGATATATGTACATTATTTTAATACCATTTCATCAGGTGTAAAGATTCATGTACGCCAAGATTAATAGGCTATGAATAAGATAATTAGGCTATGAGTAGGAATATATATATTCTTATTCATAGACTACTAGTCTTGGCATACATGAATCTTTACACCTGATGAAATGGTATTCAAATTATGTTAATTTACACTGTAATTGGCAAACTTTGAGAAACAATTGAGAAATAGTTTTAAGTTTTTAAAACTTGTCAAAGAGGCAACATGTGAATACTATGTAGACACGCTATCTGATTTTAATTCTGGGAAACAGTTCCTTGAACTTGTTGCCAAAACAGATCGTTTTGGACTCCTGGCTCATTACTGATGAAAATGCAGTTGTTGATGCCTTGAATCACCACTTTATTGCTGCTGGTTGTTTATTTGATTGAACTTCCATTGCTACCCAAAAGGAAGATGAAAAAGGAATAAATAATAATCAAACATTTAGGCAAGACCACTCAGATCTTAACAACCAAAGCTTTTCACTGATCTGTTCACTGTAAAATGTGTCCTTGTTGCCCTGCCCAGTTCTGCTGGTTAGTTATGCACCACAAATTTCTGGAACTATAAAGCATATTTTTTTAACTCAAATGAATTTCTGGAGTTATTCCCAAGTATGAAAAACCACACATGGACTGCCACTATAAGGGAACTGATAATAGTGACCTTGGTAACTATTGTCCTATCTCTAACTGGTCTTGTCTGGCAAAAATTCTGTCTGAAAGAGTCTTTGGAAAACACACAATTTCAGTCTTTTTTTAATCTGTAAACAGTACTATTACTGCTGCTACACTGGTTGCATAACTGGATAAAAATCAAATTCTATGGCTCTATTTATTGACCTTTTCTTAAGGCTTTCAGTATAGTGGATCATTCCTTTTTGATTAAGAATTTGACCATGCTGGGCTTGACTGTGAACACTTGTAATGCAATGATATTGTTTCTTTAGTTACTAAATTAATCTTTTACATTAATTTATTGACTCCTTTAATAGCTTATGCAACGGGTCTAAATCCAGTTCCTCCAAGAGTCACTGACAATGTCATTGAATCGCCAGCAGGTCAAAGCCCGAGGGATACAGGCTGCATCTCCCTTTGTCAGGATCACCTTGAATGAGTGGACCTATAAGTCATTATAAGTCAGTTATAAACTGCAAGAGCCCTACATCTAAGGCTCTTGCAGTAGTTACTGACTAACATTGGTCTTAGGATGGTATGAACAATTGTTACTGAATCACATTGTGGAAGGTGTTTGGTAAAACTCCTTAAATAGGTTCTCTGGCAGTGGTTACTCATTAAATAGGTTCTCTGGCAGTGATTACTCCTACAATCGATCATGAGGCAGTGGTTACTCCCTCAATAGATCATGAGGCAGTGGTTATTCCTTAAATAGATCAGGAGGCAGTGGTTACTCCTTAAATAGATCAGGAGGCAGTGGTTACTCCTTAAATAGGTCATGAGGCAGTGGTTACTCCTTAAATAGATCAGGAGGCAGTGGTTACTCCTTAAATAGATCATGAGGCAGTGGTTACTCCTTAAATAGGTCATGAGGCAGTGGTTACTCCTTAAATAGATCATGAGGCAGTGGTTACTCCTTAAATAGGTCATGAGGCAGTGGTTACTCCTTAAATAGGTCATGAGGCAGTGGTTACTCCTTAAATAGGTCATGAGGCAGTGGTTACTCCTTCAACAGATCCTGTGGCAGTATTGCCAGGGGAAATTAATTACTTCTTAACTGTGAGCACTGAAATAAAAATAAAAAAAACATTTCAAAGTAAATATTCCAAATAGCCTATGATAAATGGGAACTGAATCAAATATGCAATTCATGTCTTTGTAAAACAATTAATAATAATTCACAGCATTCAATCTTTGAGACCTCATTTTGGTCCTAACGGCCAGTCTCTGGGCTTATAAATGGAGGCCTGGCAGAAGGGGCATTGATTTAAGAATTTGCACTAAGTTCATGGCACTGGGATAAACAGTGTACAGTGTAATGAGTGGCTTTTGGGTGGTGATATAATGTCAAACATAATTGACAAATAATAAACAGTAAACTATGTAGTTAAATAGATGAGGTAAAAAATTTTAACAATGTAATGTTAATCTTACTGTAGTTACATTAATGTTTTGAATGAATATTTTTTAAGTGCTTTATCATTAACTAGCAAGGTCTAAATGCAAAATAGTCTCTCACAGCCAACATGAGTTCTCATGATTACCTGTTAGCTAGCTTGGTAGATAATGTAACAGTAACTTTAATTAGACTGCAATAAAGAGCTATTAACTAAACATAATTAAATAGCTTCTCCAAAGACAGAACACAAAGTGAATGTCAAAATGTTTGCTAGCTTCTGTAACATAAACGAAAACACAAAAGAGCCATGGGTGGCCACAAATCAGCCCAATTAACACACCTCACCAACCTCCCACATCTCACAATCCTCCATGCACACCCGTTTCAGACATAATCCCATGATACCCATCACCCATGACTCTCATATTGTCAACCAGTGGTCAACAGCAGAACATCATTTACGCTCAAACACAGACCCACACAATGCTGTACCAGAACCAAAGACACTATCAACATGCCAAAGAGTTGGGAGATGGCAGATGTGTTACTACCAGCATCTAGGCCTGTGCCTGACTAACTAAAAGCATAGACCACCCAATAATCTAAATTTGTCAGCTGTTTCCTTACTTAGACTATTTTCATGGTAAGAAAACAGCTGACAAATTTGGTTGATTTTTGGGTGGTCTATGCCTTTAAGTAATAGCTAGGCTAATGTTTCAGTCTTCAAAGTAGCCAAATGCAAAAGATTCTATCAAACTAATCTTACCTTAAAAACTGACCACAAGGGTTTGGGTTTCCTCCTGGGCTTTCCTCCCACCGGTTTTGATGTAAAAACGTATATCTACAACAACTAATCCTCCATTGTCTCACTACTCATGACTGAGCACCAGTGTTAACTAACATTAGATAATATATTATGACATTTTATATTGGTAATGAAATGCCAAGCCACAGCGAGTCAGAAAATATGAAAATGAGGGGAAATCTCTGACAGATTTAACAGAAGAGCCATTTTTGCCGACCTTAACCAATGGCAAAACTCAGGAACACTTTGACAATTTTCTATCGTTCCATTTCCATGCAGTTTAAGCCAGAATAAATTACTTTTATACATGCTAGCTTACCCCCTTGAAGGGAGAGAGAGCAACACAACACATCTTACCAGCACAAAAGCTATCCAACTTTTTCTGGGAATTTGCCGTGCGTCTTCTGTGTCCTTAATTAAAGCTCCCTCACTACAACAGGCAAACCGAAACTATGAAGACATTAATTAATTCAATAAAATGTTGGCGATACACAGAAATTTGGACTCTACGGCAGTGTAATACTGTGTGAAATATTCTCTGCCATAGAGTCAAAGTTTCTGTGTTGCCAACTTAAATTGAATGAATAAATGTCTTCATAATTCCGGTTTACCTGTTGTAGTAGAGGGGGCTTTCTTTAAAAAAAGCCACTGCAACACTGAGAGTGAGACAGGCAGACGATTAAGAAATGGTATGGTCCACTTTAGGTGTGTCTGAAATCGTATTACAAGATTCATCCAGGTAAGAATATGGTATATATATTGTAATATGCATAATTACAGGTAAGAATGATATATACATTTTTCGACCCCCCCACTGACGTGTTGTTTTTACCTCTTTTGGGGGGGCCCAAGTCTTAAATAGGGGGGTGACGGAAGGACCCAGTGACTGAAGAATCTAGTCATCCACTTCAAACTGCTTTCTAATGTAACATTTAAGGAAGTTATCAGACGCTCTTATCTGGAACCACTGACAATACAGAGTGCATACAATTTCATCCTGTGGAACTGAGCACACAGCACTGGTGTTACAAACACCGGGCTCTTACCATGAGAGCCATACAGGACCTAAGCCTGCAACACTGTTAACATGTGCATGCAGTTCTTAGGCATGCTCTCATTAAGAGGTATCATAAAGGGGTACCATCAAGAGGCTTCCCCACAGGATTTCAAGCATGAAAGGTTGTGGCAAAGTGGGTGGTATTTGTGAGAACGCGTACAAGCAGGCTGAGCCAGGGATTTGTGGCCACGGCAGGAGCTGCTGAGTTGGGAACCTGTGTGATTGTTGGCTGAGAAGCAGTTCCTGATTCGACTGTGGAAGGTTCAGGCGCCTCCAACCATTGTGGGGACATGGAGGAGGAGGAATGTGGATGGTACGCTGGTGGCCACCCTCCGCTGATGCCTGTGAGCACGGAGGTCTTGACTGCAGCAGAACACCACAAAGAAATTACCTGGGTGACGATGGGGTCATTCATAATCTGGTGGGTAGAAATAGGCAGACCCCTCCGAATTGGAGAGTAGCCACGATGAGTGCCTGGAGAGCATTTAGTCTAACTGCCTTGCTGAGGGATGTTCCACCTTTCCGACTTGGGGATTCAATCCAGCTTCTATGTGACATTTTTTTCACTGTTCATCTGCTCTAGGATGCCAGCCACCTCTTTTAGTCACCTGTTTTCTATTTCTCTATGTCTGGAGGCTCAAGGACACCCGGGACTGACAGATTGACATGCCTTACCCCACCTGGACGTCAGATTGACATGCCTTACCCCACCTGGACGTCAGATTGACATGCCTTACCCCACCTGGACGTCAGATTGACATGCCTTACCACAACTGGACGTCAGATTGACATGCCTTACCCCACCTGGACGTCAGATTGACATGCCTTACCCCACCTGGACGTCAGATTGACATGCCTTACCTCACCTGGACCTCCTTGCACTTGGAGTATGAGACACAAGAGAATTACCGATAGGAACAGCCATAAGGCACAAACCAGCCTAAATACTACAATATACCCACACCTATCCCATTAACCAACATGCAAAGTTCTGTGAAATGGCTCGGCGCGGTGATATTTCCAACATGTTCAGTAGATATTTACAAGTACAGTATGTCTTCAATTTAGTAAACATTCCGCAGCTTCCACCACAATGTCAAAGGTTCGTACCTTTCATTTTCCTTGAGCAACCCAAGAAAACGTGTTTAATCAAAGCACACATGCTGGGGTCTTCATGCTGTATTTGGATCCGTCAGGTTTGGTCTTTCATGTGTTAATGCAATAGCATTTCCCTCCTCCCTTCTCACTGTAATTTTCTTCAGTTACTACACTGATAGGGCTTTTCGTCCAGACATCCGACCACTAGATGCAAACTTCCAGACCTGACACATCTTGTCTATTCCCTCCGACACATTGTGAACATATACTACCAGTCAAAAGTTGGGACACACGCACTCATTCAAGGGTATTTTTTGAGTTATACTACTTTCCACATTGTAGTTTAATAGTAAAGACATCAAAACTATGAAAAACACATAAGGAATCATGTAGTATACCGTAATTCCCCGTTTATAACCCGCACCAAGTATAAACCGCACTATTAATTTTATTGCATTTGTGTGTATACAAACCCGAGTATTAACCGCGCCCATAGGTAAAACGCATTTGCCCGGGGGATTATGACTCGTACATACATTGCACATTAGTAATATTAAACATCTGTCATTGGGCACAGCCAAA
Organism: Esox masquinongy; assembly: GCA_016801175.1. Classification (NCBI taxonomy): domain Eukaryota; kingdom Metazoa; phylum Chordata; class Actinopteri; order Esociformes; family Esocidae; genus Esox; species Esox masquinongy. Next base: position 22,785 of record JACXGI010000168.1, on the reverse strand, counting down.
ATTTTCCTGAAGAATAAAATATGTTTTTGAAAACCCTGTAACATCAATTGTATCATATTTGCTACATGAGTTTCTGAGACCTCTATGTCATCAAGCAATCATCTGTGAAAAATGTTGCTGGTGGAAACGGTTGTAAAAATGTAAACTTGTGTATTAGCCACACCCATGTATTAACCGCTGTGGTTGAAATTGTCTACAAAATCTGTGTATAAGCCGCAGTTTATAATGATATTTTAGATCCTTCAAAACAGCCACCCTTAGCCTTGATGGCAGCTTTGCACACACTTGGCATTTTCTCAACCAACTTCATGATTTAGTCATGCCATTATTCTACAGTGTGGAAAATAGTAAAACTAAAGAAATACCTTTCAATGAGTACTGTAATGGTACTCTAAATAAACTCATTTCTGGCAGCGAAAACACTACAACACAGCCTCTTTCACACACTCTCACTCTCACACATGCTAGGTTATTTATCAACCCCGGTATTACATGTTGATTTGATAGTACAGGCACCTTGTAGTTTCATGTAACAATGTCACATATTGGGTATGAGTTACTGACATGGTTATTAAAAGGGGACATTAAAATAATTAATTACATTAGTTACATAGTGGAACACGAAAAGGTGTAAAAAAATTTTTATTTACACATGGAATAATACTCAGCAAGTGAATGTGTAATTATAAAGTCATTATTACAACTGTGTAATAACTGATTCCGCAACAACCATATTATTACCACGTAGTTACACAGTAATATCTATGTAACTGCTATTATTGGGTTTGTTACATAGCAATTAGCAAAACCTAGTCTAAAGTTTTGTATTTATCCATCTAGTCATTCTTAAACTTATTTAGCCTGCCTGACTTCATTAAAGTGATTAGCACAACTAAGTCAATGAAGGCTGGTTATGGCCGCTAACTGGCTATGGGTAAGATGACTAACAAAAACAAAAGCTGGTAAAGCTGTTTTTAGGTTCAGGACCAGGCTTTAAATCAATACTCAGGTTTATTGATCTGGAAACAAATCCCTGGGCAAGTGGTATGTTCCCCTTGTTCAAACCAATTGTTTTACGCTTTGTTCCTAGCCAAGGTATGCCACTTGAAATGTAAGACTGGACACTTTTTTTTCTTTGTGTAGATCAACCATGAGCGAGCATTATCTTTATGTAAACCATCTATATTAGCATCATTTAAACACCATTTTTTTTACACCACCCCCACACAGACACACACACACGCAATCATACACAAAAATATCATGGGCAGTGCCGACCATAGCACCGGGATCTGCAGTAGGCACCGGGGCCCACAACTCAGGACAAATATATTAGTCTACGTATCCGTGCCATGCCAGGCTCAAGGGGGAACATAAGTCCGCATAAATAAGCCTGTGCCTTAGTTCTCTCTGCCATCAAAGGCCTGCAGTGCAGTGTGGCCATTTTAATTGGTACTCCCTAATATACATTAAAATGGCCAAAATGGTCTTTCATTGAAACCACACTCTAGTCATTTTTGCCTAGAATTTCTATCCTAACTCCATCTGAATCACTTAATACTTTTTTATAAGTCCAGGTTAATCATGATCAAAAAAATCCTGCCATCTGAACTCTTTCTTTTCCTGGCCCTCGGCAACCAGCCATCTGTCCCATTGAGACTAAAAAGATTTTGCCCACTACATCAAGGCTAGTAAGCCTTAAGTAGGTGTAGTCAAGCTCGTCTAATCTCCCTGAATCTAGATATATAGATATATATAAATATATACTATACAGATGTGTACATCAACGGTGAATTAATGTATATTATACCCCTACTGCTCATATCTCATCAAATTGCATATAATCCTATACGACTCATTTGTATGTAACTGTATATAAACTGTGTGATTGTGTTTTCTGTCTCTGAAATGTAGCCTACCATTGGCAGCACCATAACACCAAGTATTCTGAGTTTTTGGACACGTACTTAGCAAATAAAGGATGTTATTCTAGTTCTTAGTGCATCTGGGGCCACACAATGTTTACGCCTTGAAATGGTAGTGCTGAGAAGTTGAAAGACTGCTAGATATTATGCTTGTGATTTACTGTCCTAATTTCCCTAAAGTGACCTCTATATATACAGCCATTCAAAAACGTCTTAATCATTGACAACTCGTCCATTGCACACCTACCCTATGCGAGTGCAACTCTTTTCTTTCAGGTTTCTCAACGTGATGACTGACCAAGAATCCCATGTGACACTGTAAGCTAATTAAGTGTTGGAGCAGATGGTGGAAGCATGGCCTGGACTTAATGAGATGCAGGGGTGGGGAGGTAGACTGGACGTTGGGGTTGTACAGATGTTGATGTCTCCTGAGGTGAGCATTATCCTGGAAGCCTCCTGGAGTAAGGTTTTACTGTGACATGCAGTGCAGAATCCTGATTAAAAATAATCTCAATTAAACCATTTTATTCTGGGCCACTTTGTGTACTGTTGATACTGTAAGATGTCTTTGCTTTTATTGTTTTACAGTTTAGGTATCTTAGTTGAACTCCACTCCTTGTTATTATTTGATTGTGGCAGTTGATTAATAAAACCAAAATCATAAACACCTGTTTCTTTGCCAGAAGCTTCCTGTCTGCCAACCCCAAACAGACCTCATTCCAACTGTCAGTTTGTCCTCCCGAACAAATATGAGACAACAACTGTGGCATCACCAAAACAAGCCATTTCTCGGAGGCAGTAGTTCCTGGCTATGACACAGACATACGTGTTAAACTAGCAAAAACAGGTTCCAAGTTTACACTCTCTACATTCTGAAGCTTGTAAACCGAAATGAACCATGCAGGCATGTTACCGCGTGGGAAAAAGAGGTCAAGACCAGCAGAGGCCGGTGCTCGGTGTCAGGGAGAGGTCAAGTTCAAGGAGGTGATGGTTTATCTGGTGGAGAAGAAGATGGGCCGAAGTAGAAGAAACTTTCTCACCAGTCTGGCCAGATCAAAAGGCTTTAGAGTTGATGATGTCCTCAGGTAGGCAAACCAGTGCACTCTTCTCCTGTCAAATGGATTTTGTTGGGTTTTCTTGTTGAGCGATTAAACTAAGGATTTGACGTTGTAATGTTAACAAGCCTTATGTGATGTTTTGCGGATTCTGATCATTATGCCTTGACTCTGTCTGATCTTGTGAAGTTTCTTGGTTTTAAGTGATCACACTGCATTTGGAAGAGAACAAAGATTGTAACATCATCCCATACAATTCTGTCATTTGCAAAAAAAAAATCTTTCCCAAGACTTTCGATGCCAAAGAACCCTCGCACAGAAGGAATCACCCACCAGCCAGCACGCGAAATCCTGTACAACAGAGCCAGCCACAGGTTCATAATAAGGATTCATTGTACCATAGTACCATGGAGCAAGCACCACTGAGCTGATCGATCTCTGCCAGGCAGACCCAGCTGTGTATGTCTGCCCCAGGGGCACCGGTGGGTTAGCTGAGCTGGGAAGCTGTAGAACAGAGCCGCTGCCAGTGTCCTGTTGTGCCAGGCTGGGGAGGATGGCAGCTTTCCCAGAAACACAGCTTGAGCCCCTTTGCGGTTACACTTGGCTTGATACAATTGTTTGAAACCGACCGCAGGAAGTAGAACGTGTGTGTTTGTGTGTGTGAGTGTGTGCGTGCGTGCATGTGTACACGCCTCAAACTGATATTCTGCCCAGCAGCTGATTTCATATCAGCAGCAGTTTTGATAACACCTCCCTTACACAAACAAAATATGCGTTTGCACAAACACGCGCACACTGACGCACACCTACACACACATATAAGTTAGTAGGTACACATAAGTAGGTAAGTAAGTAGGCTGAAACATGTTTAATGGTGTGGATGAGTGACGGATCCCTCGATTATTATTTCTCATTGGATTTGTGAGCTAACTGAAGGAATTATGATTGCCGAATTTGTGATTTTGGAGTTTAGCTGCTGTGAAATGAATGGCATGCTGACCATTCAATTATTGACATACACATAATCTTGATCTTGGCAGCACCCTGCCGTAACATGTGGTAGGTTGCAGAACGATTCAGTGTACAGACTCAAGTTAGCACAGGCAACAGCTCTTCGTGAACCCAACTGACTTTATCCTGTCCTTGCTCACTGCACTGGAGCTCAGGATCCCACTGTTCCTGGGAACTTCAATCTGCTGCTGCACGGCATGCTAGCATATTTGCATATCTATCTCCCATGCCATTCACCGCTGGTCAGGACTCAGAAAAATATCTAAATCGGGACTAGATTATAGGGGATTTGTTTATGTAAAGACTGCAAAGTAAAGGAGCAGAGAGGAAACAAGTAAGAGTATACCATTTCCTTTTTATTGATCCTTTCTCTATCCCGGCCACAACTAGATTCTCCATCAAATTAACCAGAGGGTTGATAGTTTACAGTCCACACTCACTTGTGACATTTTGAAGTACTGCCTCTCTCGATAAAATCAACATCATTTTATTAGCTTGATGGACACATTCCTTGTCCTTTTTCTAAGAGGATAGGTTTTTACAACTTCTTTGTCTGCAAATAACAAGATTCAGTATGCCACAATTTATTGTACATCCAAAGTCGGTATTGACTGTGCGCAAAAAAAATCTTCTATAACTGTTGGTGCCCACTCTTTCGGTGATCTTTGATGAGTTTTATTCCATTGCTTATTGTTATAGAACCTCTCTGAACTTGGTCTCAGCGACAGGCCCACCAGCGCAGGAAACATTCAGATAGAGGATTATTTCTGCCCCTGATGCGGCCAATTAGGCCCCGGTGTGACACTGTTAGGCTGTTGCAACGTCCTGGGAGGCCCGTAAGGAGCCGTTCTGCTGTTTTAACTCTGAAAGCAGACAGGAGGAGGAGGAGCGCCGGGTAGGGTAATTCTGCACACGCGGGTGCTCTGATTGGCTCATTGGCATAGGAGTTACACACCGTGATGGAACAGAGGGTTTTTTTCTGGATGACAGAAAAGCAGACCCGTCTGTTCTGAGGATCCTCTGTGGAGCTGTAGGATATTCTCTCAGTGAATGCATATGAATGCATCTCAGTGGTGCTGTATGGTACATGCGAGTGCATATATCAACTTTTAGGAGAGTATTATTCGTCCTAAATGTCTGAATGATGCACCAGGGACTGCTGAGAAGGCTGTGGCGTGTGTTGTGAGTCTACGCTGGTCCACAAACATCACGCTATACTAGTCCCTGACAAAGACAGCTGCAGTGGATCTGACACCTTTCTGGATCTAAAACAATAGAGATGAAGACGGCGAAAAGTTATATCTTACTCTAAACAAATTTCATGAAACGAAAAGGAGCCACTGATGGGACCATCAATATCATATAGGTAGCTCTAGAACAGTGGTTCTCATAGTTTTTATACTGCGTACCACCAGTGGCCTCGGACCGGGGGGAAAGGGGGTACTAAGTATATAGGGCCCTGATGTTTAGAGGGGCCGTTGAAAATGTTTGAATCTTGAATAAAGAGGGGAGGGGCCCTTAGAGACCGCCTATGTACAGGGCCCAGAATGCTGTGCTACACCCCTGCGTACCACCCCAGAAAACATTTCACTAAATATATACCCACTAAAGGAAGCACCGTGTACCCCATAGTTTGAGAATCAGTGTTCTAGAACATTTAAGACGCTTTTTTTGGACCTTCTCGCTAAATGAATAGCATATTTGTCAGCTGGCGGGTTGTCGCTACCCTCTTCACTTGAACAGTGTGCTTGTAACTCCAGCATTCACAATTTCAAGTGCATGCGCTATTAAAACAATAAAAGGTCAAGTTGCTTTGTACAAAATAATGTAATTTTACAGAGATATCATGGGTGGTTATGGACTTTTATGACACAGTTATGACACAGTTATGACAGAGATACATTATTTGTGCGTTTGTACACATCATTACTCATTTTAACTGTCCCTGTAATTTGACCGACCTGCGATCTCCCTCTTCTGGGTACGTGTGCAGTGATGAGGTCACTCATGTGGTGGCGGAGGACAACCAGGCCGGGGGATTGTGGTCATGGCTGCGGGGGCGTGGTCTGAGGGACATCTCCAGACTGCAGGTGCTTGACATCTCCTGGTTCACGGACAGCATGAGGGAGGGCAGACCTGTCACTGTGGAGTCTAGGCATCATATTCAGGTAAGGCACTTTGTTCAGTGTTAGGGTTGGGTGTGTGTATTTCGTTCAAATACATCATAATTTACTTTTGGTATTGTAACCTGTTCCTAAAATCTGATTTAGATGTATTTGTCTGTTTTCACTGCTTAACATTCAGATATTTTTGGTTTCAGTTTTAGAAGGGTTACATTAATTGTGTCTGGCATTCATACATGAATCACACTCTAAATGGTAACTGAACATACTGTTATATACCCAGTGTGGGTTTACTGTGGGGGGGGGGTCCACCTCGACCCACTAAGCCCACTCAGCTGAAGGGAAGCGAAACAGACATTCCGCTCTGTTTGCTAGTTACACGACAATGTTCTCGCTACCTGCCCTACGGAACAATATCACTGTTAAAACCTATTCATGTCCTGTGTAGCTCAGCTGGTAGAGCATGGCACTTCCAACATGAGGGTTATGGGTTCCCAATGGGGAACAGTACAAAAAAAGATGCATGCACTCACTCCTGCAAGCCGATCTGGATAAGTGCATCCGCTAAATTACAAAAATGTAAATGTTATTCGGCCCAATGCTTTTTACCTGGCTTGATGTGCCAGCGCAGACGGCTGCCAAAACTCTGGGTACCAGTCACTTTGACTAACATTACAGTCCCCGAATTCCATGTCATGTTCAGTACAGGGACTGGAAAGTGAGTTAAAAAGACTGGTTCTCAGACTAAGCTGCCCAGTCTTCCACTGAGATATTGTGTTGTGAGAAGCACTGGGTGAACCAGTACCGACAGTTAACTACTACAGCAACTTCTGGCCCGCTACCACAAGGAGATGAGGTCACCAAGTTTTACAAGAACCCGTACCAACAGTCTCGTGCCCAGAGCCGTCTGGCAGTGAACAAGAATGTTTTCGGTCGAGGAGGTAGAGCCAATGCACCGCAGGCAGTGTGTAAGCTCTACGTTTAGGAGATGTCAAAACTGACTAGAGCCATGGACCTTCTGTTCTGCTTAGACTAGTCACAAGGTTCACACTGATTGGGATAAGCTACTACATGCACAAATACAAACATGCACAAATAGTTTGAATATATTATCAGTACATTTTTTAATAATTTAACAGTGTGTTTGGTAATTCGTTTTTATTTTTTTTAAATTTATAATTCAATGTGGTTTAACTCAGCACCCAGCATCGATACCCCAACTAACTTTATTGGTGTGTGTATCAAATACTGACCATGGAGGAACTGTAAAAATTATTTGGCAACGTGGTGTGCATTAAACTTACGTTTTGTATTTTTTTTATACAGAACATAATAAGGAAAACTAATCAGTTATGCTGATTTTAAATATGCAAAAGAATAAAAATGTTCACGTATGGGCGACTGCATAAGAGGTGAATGGCCTGGAAAGTTAAAGAGAAGGAAGGCAAAAGAGTTGTTAAAGAAGTAAATGATCCATAACATTAGGAGACAGTGTGACTAAGTCCGTGAACAATAGGCACTAGAATCATATACTGTATATGCCAAGAAGAGACAGTAAAATGCCACCTTGAACAAATTGAGTCTATTTTCTCAACTCGACATTTGCAGTAATACTAGTTACCACACAGCTTTACTTCAGTATGAATGTCAAATGCTCAATAATGGAGGGATAAAAGATTCCATCCTTATCTAAAGTTCAACAGTAAATCAGCATTTAATGCTAACAGGATATCCCGCCCCCAAGTGGGATTGCCTGATTTAAAGGTGGTAGTGCGAGAGAAAAATAAAATAAATATGCTTGGTTCATTGAACTGGGGTTATGTCAGTAAACTCTGCTAGCCGGTAGATGCGGTTGTATTTTATGGTTTCTTCTGTTTCTCCCTGAAAATGTTGCCCTCTCCTTTGAACAGTTTCAGCAACTAAATATTAACACTAACAGATGTTAAGGAGGAGCTTTACTGTGTGTGTTTGTGTGTGAGTGTGTGTGCATGTATGTGTTTGCGCATTGGTGTATGTGTGCATGTTTGATGTCTACCCACCAGAGAGGAGTGTAGAGACAATAATTGAACATTCTCCAGCCTCCACTCACATTACCACATTTCACTCTGCTTGACAGCAGGAGATACATCGGCTGTGTTGCTCTTGCGTGCCAAATAGACCCATCAGTGCAACGTCAGGCCTCGCAACTCGTCTCTAACCATCACACAGACAGATTTGTTTCTTCTGGATAGCAATGTGGAGGCCTCCAAAACATAAGGGCCTAGAATACAAAAATATGCTTTCACGTTTAGATGGGCAGTGAGTCTGTCTCTCTATTCTCATTCAGGGATAAAAAGACAGAAGCCTTTTCCTTCATACCATACCTGGGTTCAAACACAGTGAAATCATGAGCCTGATATAATTTAACCAGTAGAAATATGCTCTAAATGAAAACCAGGTTTCCCTAAACATGCCTGGAGAAATCCAGTGTAGACAAAAAGCTAAAGGTGGTAACTGCAAATAAGTGATGCTTTGCAAAATGTCAGAACCAATCAAAATTTCAATATGTATGCTAATTTTATTTATGGAGCACACATTAACCAATAGAGAAAACATTTTTGCTCTAGGTTATCTTTTTTCTGCAATATTGCAAATTTTTAACAAAATTACATTTTTTTCTACCTGGTTTGGACATTTTTGACAAGGTAAGAGTGATCCATTCCACTAGTATAGACAAATACAACATTTCCCAGAATTCAAAGTGAAGCGCAACAATGATGAGATTGCGACACTTAGGTTGCAGTCAGATAGTCAATTAATAACCAAAACCAAACGAGGTCAATTTTGGAGGTGCCCCAAATCAAAAGCTAAAACTATTTGAAAAATGATTTGATCACAGGTACATTTCTCACCAACCTCAGCTTGGTGAGAAGCTCAAACTGCCTTCCTGACGATGTTCTGCTGCGTTTTGTCAACAAGCGTGCGCGTGGTACCGTATAAAAACGTCTAGTTACCATTCCTTCCATTTCTGTAATTCAAAATGACTTGCTAAAAATGTGACCATCACACAAGCTGATGATGCAACATTGACATATATCGACCTGTCTCCTACGGTAACCACTGCCTTTTTTACTGCTTGTCCCATGATGCATCGTTTTTCTAAATCAATCAAGGCGGTACTCCACGGCGCTTACGTGTGACTCATTTCCAAAACATTGTTTTTTTTTATTACTTATGAATCAATTTAAGAGTCCCTTGTAAAGACACAATACTGTTTGATCTGGCTTTGCTAAAACGTTCGCCTCAGGCTCGTCCTAGACCCTGAAAGCAATGCATTTTACCTCCATAAATATTCTACCGTGCCCGCCGCTACGGAGTGGATGTTTAAGTATTAAAAACCTATTGAAATGTACTATTTCCATTACGTACTTAGTGGAACGCATGCAATGAGCTACAGTGGCAGATTTGTTTAAGTGGAGTGGGCTACGGAATAATATGTGGGCTGCCAGTGAGAACAAGGAGAATGAGGACAAGGGAATGAGTGACTAAGGGAATGCAAGGCTGGAGAGACACGTCAGGCCTGTGAACACTGAGACACGTGCTTTTACTGCAGTGACTGCCATCAATCTTCTGCTAGAGGAGCTAGTTCCCCCCCACGTAAGTGCCGGCCTCTATGACACCTTACCCTGCTCGGTGGCCTGCAAGGATTTCATTAATCTGCTTGAGCACACCTCTCTGTCTGTGTGAATACCATTAACCCGAACAGGCCGCCTCTGTCGGTCTCCGAAGACACGCACACACAATTGTGACCCGGTCCGGTCACATACACGAACCACGGGCGGGTAGGCAGGCTGTTATAGCCAGACGTGAGCGTGAACCATCAAGCTGTGTTGAATACAGTAGGTCTGATTAAATTCAGCTAAGTCATGCTTATACCTTAACTACTCCTGTATACTGTTGCTGCGTCTCGTTTTAGGCTCAATTCCATATGCAATAAAACTACCACTGAAGCGAAAGATAAAAAGCAGGTTGTATTTGTGTAAGAAAGAAGAAAGCAAGTTTCACGTGTGATTGGCAGAAAATCGGCTGCCATGAAATGTATTCACAGCTATTCAACACTTTTTGGGAACAGGAGAGGCCTCGGGCGAGAGAAATTAGATTTTTTTTGAATCCCTTGCTAATTGAGTCAGCTCTCCAGTGCTGGAAAACCGGAGAGAGGCCAAGCCCTTTTTTGATTATCTTCCGCGTAACACCCACGTTCCTTTTTTCTTTTTAAATGTTCTCGGTCAACACATCGCAGTGAAGTCACCTCCCTATTAATCTCGTGGCACAGTCCGGTCGAAATGCTTGGAAATTCCTCAGGTAAAATTCAAAGATACAATGTTCCACTGCGGTTGTCTATTTGTCTGCAAGAACATTAATATTTCATCTGTAATCTTTTTGATACATTACAAATGAGCAATTTTGTTCTGCTGGAATGAAAATGCAATTTACAAAAGGCAAATTTGGTTAGCAGAGTTCTTGATGCGTTACAGGTTAGCTGGATTCAGATGCCCTGGGTCTGTGTGCCGAGTATCATTAGACGGTTGCCTGGTGACGTGGGGACTGGGGTATTCTTAACCTCTGTCTACTTAACTTTCCGAACCAGTAACTATTCTACATAAAGCCCTTTTGTCACATTTTGTATAAACTCCCACCAGAGGAGACTGCTGATAATTTATTTGCAAATGTTTTTCCACGCAATCCAAATATACTGTAAACTGTGTTCTGAAAGTATTCAGACCCCTTCACTTTCTCCACATTTTGCTGTGCTATATACATCATTTTTGCTTACATATTTTGCCATCAATGTACTCACAATATCCCTAAAAGAGAAAGTGGAAACACATTTTTAGAAATTTGTCATTTTATTGAAAATAGAAAACTGAAATATCTCATGTACATGAGTATTCAGACCCTTTATTCAGTACTTTGTAGAAGAGTGTTTGGCAGCAATCAGAGCTTTGAGTCTTTTTGGGTACGTCTCAACACCTTTGCACAACTGGATTCAGGCAGTTTTTCCCATTATTTCTTCCTGCAGATCCTCTCAAGCTCTGTCAGATTGGATGGGGGGTATTGGTGCAATCTTCAGGTCTCCTCACAGATGTTCAGTGGGGTTGAAGTCCAGGCTTTGGCTGGGTCACTTAAGGACATTCACAGACTCATCCCAAAGCCACTCCTGTTTTTTGTGTTGGCTATGTGCTTTGGGTCATTGTCGTGGAGAAAGATGAATATTCATCCCAGTCTGAGGGCCTTTGTCTCTGGATCAGGTCCTCTCTGAATTTTGATCTGTTCATTCTTCCCTCTATCCTAACCAGTCTCACAGTCCTTAGCCTGATCCCATAGCCTGATGCTCCCACCACCATGCTTCACTGTAGGGATGTTATTAATCAGGTGATGAGCGGTATCTTGTTTTTCCAGGTGTAGTGCTTGGCATTCAAGCCTAATAATGAGATTTTGGTTTCATCAGACCAGAGAATATTTTTCCTTCAGGCGGCATGTCATATGTCTTTTATGCATTGTCTAGCCACAAACATAAAGGCCTGATTGATGGAGTGCTGCAGAAATGGTTGTCTTTCTGTCATTCTCCCATCTCTGCAGAGAAAATCTGACTTTCAGTTATAGAATGGCCATTGGCTCTTGGTCATCTCCTTGGCCATTTATTTAGTTTGACCGGATGGACAGTTCTAGGAAAACTCTTGCTTGTTCTAAACTACTTCCATTTTACAGTGATGGTGTGACAGGTGGGTGCCATTCTTAATGATGTCCATAAATTGGCAAACATTTCTTAAAGCGTGTTTTCACTTTGTTGTTATAGGGTATTGTATGTAAGTCGATTTGGTCATTTATACATTTAGTTCATGAAACAACAAAGTGTGCAGAAATTGGAGGGGTCTGGACACTTTCGGAAGACACTGTACGTTTTGTGTTCTACAGGAGACACCAGCAGAGACAGTCTGTTCCCCACCCGCGGCTGTGGACAACGTTTCTCAATATGCGTGCCAGAGACGGACAACCACAGAAAATCACAACCAGATGTTCACGGTAAGAACACACACGCTCCCTGTCTTTACATGTCTTTCTGGCTATTTAACCCTTATTGCCACAAAGCACCCCAACCGGCTAGGCACTAATTGCTTCCTTGATTCACAAACTGTTGCACCGATGTTGCCCCCCCCCTTTGCACCAAATACGTGAACCTATGAATGAGAAGCATCTGTATGTAGGCTACAAGGAAGGCAGAGCAGCTGAGTTGCCCCCGAGGACTGACACAGGCTGGCATGGGCCGACCATGAGGATGGGCATGCCACACTGAATTGGGCACTCGATGCAATGCTTCTCACCAACAGTGACGGATCTGTCTCCATGCCATCTGGCCACTGGGCAGCTAGCTACCAATGCCAGCGGAAAGGAGGGCATGTGTTCACGCTGGCTGTGAGGGAAGGTAGTACTGCAGACTTCCATTGCATTGTGTGAAGTAAGCTTTAGCGGCACATTATCAATACAATACGCTTTCAAATAAGTCTCGCTGCCAGTGCGCAGTAACATCTTTGTGTACAGTGAGAGGGCTGTTTTGCCAAGGTAATCAAAAGCCCCTCATAAGAATAGTTGGACACTGGTATGGAGGAATGGAGGACCTCTGATGCGGTTCCAAACTTTCCGTGGGCTGTGTGTACGTGTGGGAGGTTGGTGGCTCGCTGATGATTTCCTCCAAGCCTTATTAAGCAAAGCTTATTGGGAGCCCGCGGAGACATCTGTTTCATAATGACTTTCACTTTTTTTCCCAGACTGTCTGACTGACTGCGCATGCACACTCACATGTGAGAATGCACACCTATTCATGTCGTGCGTGTATACACTCACACACACAAACAGGGAGTTTTGCTGTTCCCCTTCTCCTTTCCACTGTGTTAATTACCAGTCTTCACTCCCCATCGTGATTCATTAATTATTCCCCTTGAATGTAATAACACTCCGCAATGTTATTGGTGCTGATAAATGTCAGTTCAACCTGTGGCTCTGAAGGTGTGATATAGGTAATTAAGCAAAGCCCTAGTCACTTTGGAAATGGTGAACTTTTTAAATTCTGTTACCCATGCCTTGAGCCATAGGCTTTAAAACTAGAAGTTGTGGTTAGAGCTGGAATTAACTACAATTTTCCATTAGGTGAAACACGTGTGAATGTATTCTGTTTCATTTCTGTAAAACCATGAGAACTAATATTGGAGTGTACTATGTACAAAATACTGCAGCTTGTCTTTCTGGTTCTTTTCACACAACGGTCTGGGAAGTGTGAACCAGTAACCTTGCATACTGGAAGGAAGGCATTCTATGGCCTTTACCTCAATGGACCTCACAAGCACATAAGCCAACACGCGATCAGGCAAGCCATATTTGACTACATACCACTCAAAAATGCTGGCCATGCTGGCCAACTGCTCAGCCCTCCACGGTCTGTGGGCTTTGGATTCGAACCCTGGTATGGCAGCAAGAAGCAATAATTTTAACACAGCTCCCTGTATATTCAGGGGCCCTGTATAGCTCAGTATTCCCTGTAATACAATAGCGTGCTTTTCTATTGAGTATTATAGCTTTACTGAATTCACTGCGTTATTCTATAGAACTGACTGTACTTCTCCGCAGGTATAATATTTATCATAGTACACTACAGTATTTACTGTAGCACTTTATAAGGTACCCTAGTGTTGTTGGTTTTGGTAAAATAAAGTGAAACGGTAGTGTGTACCTGTTATGGGGGCTGTGTACTGTACAGTGTATGTGTCAGATGGGGATCAGTCAGGTGGAGAGGAGGGGTGGGAGGAATCAGCCCATGCAGCTGCGGGGGTGTGAGGAGCCACAGGGTGTCGGACAAGGAAGCACCAGGTACCAAGAGGTGTTGGCATCAGAAAAACAGGATGATTACTAATGAGAGAGAAAGAAAGAAAAAATGAGGAGATGGGGCGAGAACAGGAGGGAAAAGAAAATGAGGGAGAAAGGGCTAAAGAGCTTGGATTTGTTTCTCGTCCCTGGTGCTTGTTCAGCATGTCGATAGCAGCATGAAGGCGTTCTGTGTGCTTGGCTGATCTTCAACTGCACCAAATTGATCCTCAACTTACACAGCTACAGCAGTTGGTAGACAATTCCTGGCAATATGGTGTATCTGACTTATAGATGTATGTTAATATAGTTGTTTACATTTTAGGCATTTAGCAATATCCCAAAGGATCAATGACATATTTTCCGTGTCATGTCTGGGATGCAGAAAGACAAACGGACCAGAAGCTCCAAGTGGGGCCCCATGTATCTCAGTTGGTAAATCATGGCACTTACAACACCAGGTTTTGTGGGTTTGATTTCCACATGTTGGCAATAAAAAGAAGTATAAAAATGCTGACATGGTCGCTTTGAGGGGTCTGAGATTAATTTTGTTCCATTCACACTGCTTAAAAAATGTAAGTGAACCACACACTGAGTTCTAAACAATTCTCTGAAAAGGGACCGAGTGTAGATGAAAGATGACTGAACACAAGTTGTCCTTAATGTTTTCCTCACTGATAGCATGCGACAGACTCCAGGCCTTCCGGGTACAATGGAGCGAGTGCTGGGTGGCAAACTGGGACGATACAATCCACTCTGTGGGGATTAACCAGCTTTACTTTCCATTAATTTGATAAATGCAAATGTGCCTGTCCTCCCAGCATGCTGGAAGTAGGAGACCTGACAGCTGACAGGCTGGCCTCCAGAGGAGATGAGAGGGCCTGGGAGTGTTGATGGTCCCAATCTAGTCAGGTTGGTTCAGGAGTAGGTCAGACGCTTTAGGAGCATGCATGACTCTGATGGTATAGCGACTCTGTGCTGAGCCATCTGTCACGTTGAGCTGTAAGTAAAGCTGAGGTGAAAGAATAAGTATACGGCACAGACAAGGTGAGAGAAACTGTTATATAGTCTTATATGATAACCTGTTAGAAACATTTCATAGAAGACTTAATTTTGTTCTTCTACTTCCATGTGTACACTTGAAGAAATAAGTCAATAGTTTGAGGGTCATAATTGGTTGAATTCTTTTTCTTTTTTTGTCAGTCATGTGAACTATGCATGTGACCTGTTGGTGAGCCAATAGCCAATGAGAAGCCTGTAAAAACTATGAAGCGGTTATTAGAGATTAGTCATATAGGAAATTAGAGGATTTCCAATGTTTGTTCACTGAAACTATATGTATTTTTTTGTCTATTAGGACAAGTTTTCGGCTTTTTTAAGGGAGTTGGTTAAATTGGAGCAGACTGTATCTGTGCACCAGGCTACCAGCTAGAGAAAAAACAACTTTTTTATAGTGTGGATTTATAAATTATGAACAGGAGTGAATTCTTCAAGCAACACCTTGGGTAATGTGTGAAATCTTCAATTCAGGAACACAGTGTGCCAACATTTTGCCCATCCTGGCATTTAACAAATCAAAATGTGACCCCCAGTGATGTATTGTATGTTTGTTTTTTTTTTAGAACTGCAATGGCTTGTCCTAGTCCTGTGTGTGGAATTTTAAAAAATTGGCCACTGCCCTAGTCAGACGGTAATGCCAGGAATAGACAGTGTACAAACAAAACACATAATTCAGTATCTGAATATGAAAGCTCTGGCTTATAGGCTGAATCTCTCTACTTGAAGTTCCATCGTCCTGGCTTGTTAACACATAGTAATGTTGTTTGAAAGATTTTGGCGATGTTGTGTGCATTGCAGTTGTGTATATATTGCCTATGTAGGACCCATTGCCTATGTAGGAAACTAACTGACGGCTAGAAACAGTGCTTGTAACCAGATTGACTGAGCAGCTTGTTGTCAGTCAAAATCAGCAAAGGACATGTGATATAGACTGAGTACTGTATGTATTTTTGACTTGCTAGCTATTGGCTTTACATTATTAACCTGTCATATAGTAATGCTAAACATCTAGTGTTAAATGCATTGGGTTTAAGTTTCAAATACCAGGCCTTTTTTCTGGCTATTGTTTTGTTGGTTACTGTTAACCGAGATTTTGAACATCATGGAAGCAATGGTAATGTCCTCAATCCAGTTACTTCCTTATTTGATTAAATGCAATTTTAGGGCCACTCAGAACGTTGTTTTTGAAGTGGGAATCCAAGGATGAAAAAATCACAAACCAGTCCCCGCCCTTGTTTCTGAACAAAGATAAGAGATTTTTTTAACCACTTTGTATTTGAAAGAAAGAGTTATGGAAGGGCAAGTGCATATCATCCATTTTATCAAAATCATTAGTTTGACTGTTTCAGTTTAAAGTAGTTTGTTTATAAGCATGGAGTAAAATAAGATGATGTTTTGGGTACTGAATGGGTTCGGCAGTTAAATTATTTCTTTTGTTGCTGTTGTTAAAAACACCCAAATTCCTACTCCTCTGGAGTGGAATGACCAATCTGTACATAACTTGGTCTTAATCATCTACAGTACGGAGGAAGTTCTTACAATGCTATATCTTCCAGATTACATGTTCACAACAATGGTAAGACACAGTGTGTGCAACAACATTTTGATCTAACACACTGTAGCTCTATAATAGCCATGTTTTTATATCTCTTAAACCAGAATTTCCCAATCCTGTCCCTGGGGACCCCAAGGGGTGCACTTTTTCTTTTGGCCTAGCCCTCCCACACCTGATTCAAAAGCTGCCCTACCACTTACACACCCGATTGATGTCATCAACCTATCAAGTCTTTAAGTGTGTGAGTGCTAGCGCAAAAACGTGCACGCCTTGGGGTCCCTAGAATTGTCTTAAACAGTTTGACAGAGTGGAGAAATACTGCATTCATGTTCAGGTGTATAAGTCTAGCTGAACTCTGAAGTGTGTAAACTCAAAAAATTTTTGGCCTAGAGAGGCTGTTGAATGGGAAAAACCTTTTGTGCAAGCGCATTGGCTCAAAGCGGCCATAATATTTTAATTATAAATATATTTGATCTAAAAAAAGTGACTAGCTGTTCCATATCTTGTGTTTAGTGTACTAAAGGGCCGGATATCTTAAGTTTGATAGTAATGGAAAGTAGCATGATAACAATATAACTGAGCAAGCCAGTCCAACTTAATATTAAACAAAAGGTTGGAGATAACCAGTGCAGCACACAGGATGTTAAATACGTTCCAGTGCAGTGCATAACATTGAATATGTTACAACAGAAGCTAATAAGCTGTTGCTAAATTCGCTAACATGAGTTTTTACAAATTCTTGTACGTTCAGCTGCTGCAATGCACGCAGCTGATCAGAAAGAGCTATTGTTGAGAAAACATGCTGGCGGGCAGGCAGACTTATATTCAATCATTTTGGGTGAGTATGATTACTTCATGAAGCAATCCATCTGTGTCACAAACTGTTAGCCTCCCATTACTAAATCTCCCTGCTACTTGTCAGCAACAGGAAACGTCCTTTGTCCTCCAACGTCACCACTCAAGTGTAAAAAAAATTCACTTGAGCGACATTCGTGTTTAGACATCATTAACCACTGGGAGTATCTCTGGTGAATGTGTCCTATGCTACCTTGGAAGGTGATTTACATTTTCATCCAATTATACTATAAAACATTTAGATTTGACACAAATCTTGCAACAAGCCTGTTTAGTTAAATAAAACTTTGTCTAATTAGCTAACTCCTCCAGGTAGACCCGTAATGCATACTGAGCAGCCCAGCACAGCAGTAGCCTGCCCTTTCAGTTCTCTCTATTAAGGCCTAACTACTCTCATTATCACATGCTGTGAAGGGAGCCCAGTGTGTGTGTTTGCACGTATGTTGTGTGAGTGTGCATGTATGCTTGTAAACTCTGTGTGCCCATGCTTGTAAGTGTGCTTGGGGTCATGCTCTCGTTGCGTTGTGAACGGGTCAGTGGAGTCTCGTGCCAGGCTGTGCCTGCTGACCCGAGGCAACATGTCTGGACAAATCACCCATGGCCCAGCCATTCTGTGGGTGACTGCACTCATCTAGCTCACCACACAACCAGACCAGAAGAAACCAGCCAGCTCTGCCACGTCATGATCCACTGAAGAGAAACACTGTTTAAAATGTCAGATTGTTGGAAGTGGACCGGTTTTGGTCAAGTCTCTACAGCTAGGCTGTCATTAGCCTCTAGCAAAATGTAGCCACCTTGTGTTTTTATTACAGAAAGCATTATAAATAATCAATCAACTAAGTGTGTTGTGCTTTTGGTGGTCTATCTACACTGTCTAGCTTCATATTTCTCAATGTTGACTTTCTGCTAATATGCACAATATGCACAATATGCACTTGTCCATCATTACAATTACCACTGTATTACCGCAGAGCCATGCTGTAGGTGGTGGTAGTAGTAAAGAAGCGTGTCTAGCTAGAACATGGTGTCTTCATGTATAAAGCCCTCACTATCTCCCCCTCTGGCAATATCCTAATATTGAAAATAACAAAGGAGAAAACTCCTGACAGTTGTTCTTTCCTTTTGTTGAACCAACGCGTCGTTCCACAGTGGAAAGTCCACCGCAACACCGCAGGCCCCTGGGGAGCCTGCTGTGAACAAGTGGAAAATGACAGGTTCCTCTCCGGCGCACACCGACCCAAATGTTGCTGTGCGGTCATCCAGAAACGCCAGGGCCCACCACGGCCGGGAGGGAGATGGACGGGGTGAGAGAGGGGGTGGGAGGGGGGACTTCATCCTCCGATCCCTGTCTGGCTGTCACCACGGGTCAATGTGTCTGATGTGAGAGTGAATACCTGACATTTCTCTCTCTCATTCCCTGCACCCTGTCTCTACGGGTGTTTTTCTCGTCACTTCTCCTGATAGGCAAGGTTTCCATCTATATTTAAAACTTAATTTTTACCTCTTCTTCCTTCCCTCTCATTTCATCATCCACCCCCACTCTCTCTCACTATGTCCTCATTCGTTCCTGTCTCTTTTTCTTTAGGATGCGTTGGAGGTGTTGGCAGAGAGTTCTGAGTTCAGTGAAAATGAAGGGCGGTGTCTGGCATTTCGACGAGCAGCCTCAGTCCTGAAAAGTCTTCCGTCGGCTGTACGCTCCCTGGGGGCCATCCAGGGTCTACCCTGCCTAGGGGAACACACAGAGGCTGTCATTGAGGTAACATCTGCTCTGCCAGACATGCGTACACGGCACCGAACGCAGACACACACACGTGTGGAGGGGTTCAAATGAAATTTGGGAAGTGTGGGAAGGCCCTAGTCTGGGGTCAAGGGGAGAGGTGTCAAACCTGTTGCATGGAGAGTTGACTGTCTGCTGGTTGTCTATTTGGAAAGGCAAAAATAAATTCATTTCAGAAAATCCAATGTCATGTGAAGCTTCCTGGCACATTAGCCTAACCATTTCTAAAAACTTTTCTAATATGCAGGTTCTCTGGTTGCATTTTTACCCAGTTCTGATCTTTTGTTTGTTATTGGCATAATTGCTGATCAAAACAACTATTACAGTGTCAGGATTAGGCAACCTGTGTATAATCGCAACACAATTGTAGACCTAATTGTAATTATTTTACTCTAAATCTAACCCATATTTTAGAAATGACATTTTTCCTTGTGAAGATTGGATAAAAAAAAATCTTCTGGAGACCAAATTCTCAGGTTTTACTCTTTGTGTAGACTTTTGGTCCCCGCAACCAGGGTAACACAAATACACCGATACGTGCACATCTTGTCGACCCCTGCCCACCTTACCCACAGCACATTCTCCTGAATGTCGTTGTAAGTAGAATGTGACAAATGTTTGATTTTAATGCAAAGCAAAGTTTAAAGATAATTCCATGCATGCTGGTAATGTAGGCATTGTCTCAATGCAAAACACACTGGAATCCCTCAGTTGAATTCCGTTGAGTGAACATCAGAGTGGAAAAAGCTAAAAACCCAGTGACATGAAAGTTAGTGAGCAATGAGTCAGAAATTAACAATTTGCGTGTGCGTGTCCGCCAACAAGAAAGTATGTTAAAGGTTTAACCCTTAAGCATGAAGAGAGTTGACCTTGGCTTGAGTGTACATTGTGACGTCGAGTAAGCCTTCATTGTTTTCTATCATGCTTTAGGCCTTAGCTGTTATAGATTGTTCCAGCATCCTATGCTCAAGCACACAACCAGTTGAAAACAGATGACAGCAAATTACCAGTGAAAACCTCAAACTCAAATAAAAGCTTCTCCACATTTTGTGTCCTCTAGGGTTACCGATTATGGTTCTATTAGATAACTACTATGCTGTTTGGAGTTTTCATCCTACACCTTACAAAGGGCCTTGACGCCTACTGCTTTTACATCTTTGATAAATGTCATATGGGGACACTTAAAATGTGACCAGCAAATGAGTTGTGCTCCCCCGTGAGAACAACACTATTAGGCCTGTGGACATAGCCTATTCAACACAAACAGTCAGAGCCGTAGAAAATAACACCCTTTCTTCTTCATTACAGCTATAAAACAGGAATTAATAAAAGGTTTTTATCATACCTAAGCTATTATTTCTAGAACAGTTTTGGAAATGGGTATCAAAGGAGTACATGAAATAAGTATAATCTATTCTAATATGAAGAGCAATGGAAATGTTTTTGGAAAAAATAAAAAAGCATCCAACTGCTATTTGGCAAGAAAAATCAACATGGTAATGTAGTTAACTTGATTCTTCACAGGAGATCCTACAATTTGGCCGTTGCTTCAAAGTTGAAGAGATACAGTGCGATGAGCGATATCAAGCGCTAAAGGTGAGTTGATTAGAACAAAATCTTTTGAAATCCATTTAACTTTGGAAAGACTCTAGATTTTTTACAAATGTTCCTTATATGCACAATGCTACAGGTCCTAGCAAGACTTTAAAAAGGACTCATAACAGTCACTTTTTCTCTCAAAGAGGTCCCAGTTGACAACGTGTTCTCTTCAGTGCATTTCTGCTTCCTTGCCAGCTATTTACCAGTGTGTTCGGGGTTGGACCCAAAACAGCGGAGAAGTGGTATCGAAGAGGGCTGCGCTCGTTCAAGGAGATTCTGAATGAGCCCACCATCCAGTTGAACAAGATGCAGAGAGCTGGTATGAACAGGAGCCTCACACAAACTTCTCCCTTTTATCTGTCACAACACACCAGCAGAACAGCACCCTGCATCCCACTGCTGACTCGCCTCTGAAGCTAAGCAGGTTCGCTCTTGGTTGTTCCAGGATGGGAGACCAGCGGGGTGGGCCAGCAGGGAAAATCTTCAATCTCGTTTAAAGATCAAATCTCAATGGCCCTCGTCAGTAAAGGGGATATTGTCCTGTGATTGGTGCAGTCTTTCAGATGTGATGTTAAGCAGGTCCTGGCTGGTAGCGGTCACTAAAGAACTCATGTCACTGATCATAACGGTAGGGGCTGCTAATCCTGGTATCCTGGTTAAATTTCCGATCTGGCCCTCGTGTTATCCTAACTACCTTATCATCCCCTGCATTCAACTGGCTCTTCCTCCGTGTTTCCTCCTCCTGTAACCGCCCCCAACCAATAAATAACAAGTATGTGAGTCACTCTTGATATGAGTGTCAACTAAATTACTGAAATATGGAAACAAGATAAATGGGTACACTAGCTTCTCACAAATGATTTTTGATCAGCTATTTCCCCGGTGTAGCTGCAGACAGTAGTGATCTCTGCTTATACTCCGATCCATAGACCTCATTCTGTATTTACTGTAATATTTC
Organism: Esox masquinongy; assembly: GCA_016801175.1. NCBI lineage: Eukaryota > Metazoa > Chordata > Actinopteri > Esociformes > Esocidae > Esox > Esox masquinongy. The sequence goes on along the minus strand of JACXGI010000168.1, from coordinate 972 downwards.
ACAGACTATCCTTTATCCGACAAGTTACAAGTACAGTAGCATTAAGCCCCCAGATAGCACTTGCGAGAAGCTGAGCCTGTAGGGATCTAACACAAAGAAAACCTACCAAGGGGAATTTGAAAATCAAAATGAAAATCAATGAGTTGTATTTACGAAGGGTAGCACTTCTCATGGGAGTTGCCAGGCAAACTCATCAATCAGCTTTAGAGAGAAGGTCCTTATCAACGTAAAGGCCAAAAATGTCCCCTGACGTCCAATATGATAATTATGATTGGTTTGTCACATCATTGCTGTGACACAGCTACAGAGTGAAATGTCATGGTTTTAATCCCTACTTCCTTGTTTGAGAATGTGTTTCAGCGAACTTGGGGAGTGTGCTCTTTCAGCAAATTGGGACTTTGGGATGTCTTTGGCAAGCAGCCATTTTTCTTGCTGTTAGGACAATAAATGGATGTGCTTAGGCAGAATTTAATAAAAAAGCTCAAGATCTACTGCAAAGTGGCTTTCTTTATTTTTTCCCTTTTTTTGTGAGTGAAACACCACTCAATATTTGCATTTTTTTTAAATTAAGGACAGCCCACTGAGCAAAACAATATTATCATTATACAGTGAATATGAAAAGTCTATACACCCCTGTGAAAATGCCAGGTTCTTGTGATGTAAAAGAATGAGACATAAATAAATCTTGTCAGAACTTTTTCCACCTTCAATGTGACCTGTAACGTGAACAATTCAATTGAAAATCAAACTGAAATCTTTGAGAGGGAAAAATAAAAAATAAAAAACTCACAATAACCTGGTTGCATAAGTGTGCACACCCTTAAACTAATACTTTGTTGAAGCACCTTTTGATTTTATTACAGCACTCAGTCTTTTTGGGTAGGAGTCTATTAGCATGGCACACCTTGACGTGGCAATATTTGCCCACTCTTCTTTGCAAAAGCGCTCCAAATCTGTCAGATTGCGAGGACA
>JACXGI010000167.1:98699-178280 GCA_016801175.1 Esox masquinongy | reverse complement strand
ATTGGTCTGCATGGCTGTCGTCCCAGAGGGAAGCCTCTTCTAAAGATGATGCACAAGAAAGCCCGCAAACAGTTTGCTGAAGACAAGCAGATTAAGGACATGGATTACTGGAACCATGTCCTGTGGTCTGATGAGACCAAGATAAACTTATTTGGTTCAGATGGTGTCAAGCGTGTGTGGCGGCAACCAGGTGAGGAGTATAAAGACAAGTGTGTCTTGCCTACAGTCAAGCATGTTGGTGGGAGTGTCATGGTCTGGGGCTGCATGAGTGCTGCTGGCACTGGGGAGCTGCAGTTAATTGAGGGAAGCATGAATGCCAACATGTACTGTGACATACTGAAGCAGAGCATGATCCCCTCCCTTCGGAGACTGGGCCGCAGGGCAGTATTCCAACATGATAACGACCCCAAACACACCTCCAAGACGACCACTGCCTTTCTAAAGAAGCTGAGGGTAAAGGTGATGGACTGGCCAAGCATGTCTCCAGACCTAAAACCTATTGAGCATCTGTGGGGCATCCTCAAATGGAAGCGCAAGGTCTCTAACATCCACCAGCTTCGTGATGTTGTCATGGAGGAGTGGAAGAGGACTCCAGTGGCAACCTGTGAAGCTCTGGTGAACTCCATGCCCAAGAGGGTTAAGGCAGTGCTAGAAAATAATGGTGGCCACACAAAATATTGACACTTTGGGCCCAATTTGGACATTTTCACTTAGGGGTGTACTCACTTTTGTTGCCAACGGTTTAGACATTAATGGCTGTGTGTTGTGTTATTTTGAGGGGACAGCAAATTTACACTGCTATACAAGCTGTACACTCACTACTTTACATTGTAGCAAAGTGTCATTTCTTCAGTGTTGTCACATGAAAAGATATAATCAAATATTTACAAAAATGTGAGGGGTGTACTCACTTTTGTGAGATACTGTATATATAGAGAGAGAGATAGATATTTGCCATTTACAACATAAAAAATGCTTCCTGGTAGCCATGGTGGCCATTTTGCTATTCTACATTTGTTTTTTTGCTCTGAATTCCAGCACTTTGTGAAATTGTAAAATGATTATGGGGTTGAAGTGTAGACTATCAGCTTTAATTGAAGGGGTATTTTTACAGATACCCAAGAACCCATGTTATCCGGTATCAATCCTTTGGCTATTTCAGTTTATGTTTTTGTCAGGGCCATTTTGACTGTTTTGTAAGGGAAAGGAAAGCTCACTTGCATTCAGATAACGTGATTGACTTGGCCAGTCAAGAAATGTCCGCTTTCTGACTCTGAAAAACTCCTTGGTAAGTATGGCAGTTTGTTTAGGTTCATTGTCCTGCTGCCTGATGAAGCGCTCTCTGTTGAATTTAGAGGTATTTGCTGTCTGCTATCAGCAGTTACAACATCAGTGCCAGTTCCAGGGGCAGCCATACATGCTGAAAAATAACACCCCCTGTACTATATTTCACAGATGACATGGTTTGCCAGTTATTCTTTTTCTCCACATGTTCCTCTTGCAATCTCTATGGTACATGTTAATCTTTGTTTCATCTGTACACAGGACTGAGTTATTTTCTAGAACTCTTTAAGCCCCTCCAATTTTTGAGGCTAAGTCGGTTTTTTTTGCACCTTGCATTACAGCCTCTATAGTTTTAATGGTGAAGTAATCTGCAGATGGTAGCAGCCACGCCTACTTACTGGTGTTCATTTTGTTAGACAGTTGTTTAAAGGTTTTTATTCGTTGTGGTGGTCACCAATGCTTTTTTTCTCCTTCTTAATATACCACACTGTGGGATTTTTTGTATTCATAATTTGTTGGCTATGTCTGTAATTTTTTAATTTTTGTTATTTACATGCCTCTGGATAACCAGCTTGACTTGTGTTGACGCTTCTTTGGTCCTCATGTTGTCACATACTGACAACAGAATCCAAAGGCAAAGCATGGAATCGAGGTTAAACGTAAACAGCGCTCTTGTATATGCAACTAAAAAGGCAAAAACACTTGCGTAATAAGAAACAGCTATGAAGCCAATCGTCCAATTGTTTTTGGCACCCTAAAATGGTAGAATTTTGTACAAAATGCTGAATTTGTGAATAGGATGTAAATAGGCCTATCCTCAAATTAAAGATGACAGTCTACACATTAATCCCCTAGTCAGTGTATCATTTTAAATCCACACTTTTGGAACACTTAATGTGACCACATTTTGATGAGTGGTTTCATGCTATCATGATTTTGTGATGTAATGTTATCACATTAAATTCACAGGTCACATACCAACTCTACTCAGGGTCGCAAAAGGGGTTCATCCACATGAGTCAAAGAAAGTTATGACCTTAGACCACGTATGAACTCCTCTGACATGTAAATATAGTGGGTGTGTTTTAGTCTCTCTTCCCTTACAGCTCCAGTTGTTCTCACTAACCTCTGAGTAAGCTGCCAATGGCTCAAAAGACGAGGACTCTCCAAACACCTCGCCCACATCGGAACCAATGGACAGATGCATAATAGTCAAACAAAGTGTGTTTTGTCATTGTTTCCTCAGGAATCTGGCCTTGGCATGGGTTAACATGTAAGGTGATAAAGAGGGAAAAACTGTGTCATCACAGGACGACTATGGTGACTAACAAGGCTATACAGCAGATATTCTGCCGGAAGATAAACTGTGATATAATACTAGAGGGTCCTTCAGCTTCTAATGAGTGCTCCAACACCAAGCCAACATTGTTGTTTTCCAGAGTTCTTCATTGATGTAATGAGATTACAGTGTTGTATTAAAAAGGATTACATTACTTTAAAGGTCCAATCAAAATGTAAGAGAATCCCTCAAAATTAAAGAGGTGTGGCAGGCTGCCATTTTGGGGGTCTTGTGAGCAAGTAGGGTTAACTGTTCCTCAGACAGAATGACCGATTCTTTTGGTTCTATGGATTCAATCTAGTAACTTCTCAGTTACTGGTCAGATGCTCTACATGCTAGGCTGTCTGACATCACTCTGATATGGTATCCGTAAGCTTACAAGCCACACCACTGAGGCGGCCAACTACACCTTAAAATGGGCAAACTAAGGCCTGTGGGCCGAATCCGGCTGGTGAGGTAGTTCCATCTGGCCCGTGGGGCAGTTCAGTCCAGTCTGCGGTAGGTAATAAAATATTTTTAAGGGGAAGTAAAAAACAACTCACCAGCCCAGTCTTATAAAATGAATCTGGATTTAAATTATTCAGACATTATAATGTACCAACTGTATAAATGTTTTAATTACTGCCCTCTTCTGGCACGCAAATCATTTATAATTAACAAATTACGAAACAAATGTGGCCCTCCGTTTCATTTCGAAATCCTGATGTGTCCCCCGAGCCGAATGATTTGCCCTCCCCTGCTTTAAAGTAATCAATGTCCTACTAAAACCATTAAACTCTCCTCTGGAACTCAAGGCCAGTTCCACTTTGTTCTTTCATTGCAACCCACTAATCAGGGACTTCTTAAGACCTGAGACACCAGGTGAGTGACATTAATGATGAGGTAGAACAGACAACCAGACGGCTCCGGACCTCAAGAGTTGAGTAACCCTGTTTTGCAACAATTTTTATGAGTGGTTAAACTGAACAGGTCCATACTGCCATCTAGAGGATGTTTCTTGAATGGGTATAAAGCCACAATTTTTTAAGAGCCACAATTTCAATTCTCTCCTGTCTCCAAGATATTTTGGTCTTGGAGACAACATTCAACTTCACAGGTTGAATGTTGATGATCACACCTTAATTACACAGAATTTGCTTGCGTGGAAGGGTGTGATAAATATAATATAATTCTCTGGTAACACTATAAATTTACCTTAATTGCCATGTTAGTCAAATAAAATGTTATTTGTCACATAATTTGTTAACAACAGGTGTAACTAACACTGAAATGTTGATTGAACTTTCCAATAATCAGTGGCGTTTCTAAAACATTTTACATGGGGTGGCAGAAGGGTGGGAAGTTGAAAATCAAAGGTGGCATATCATTCTGTTGTTGGTTATGTCCACTTTATTTATGCAAATCCAGCTACTGAAAATGGACAGTGTAATGTCTTGCTAATAAATATCATACATGTTCTACACTTTGATGTTTATGTGTTCAAAGTTTGGTACGAGTCTTTCGAGTGTACAAAATCTCTATGAGTGTTGGGAGTTGAAAAGGAAAGTGAGTGAGGAACAGAAGCGTTCAATTTGCAGTGGTCTCTTAATTTTAACCCTTCTGTTCCTCACTCAAAACCTTCCTTTTCGACTATTTTGGAAAGGAAAGAAAAAGGTGCAGTGGTCTCTTTTTTCCGGAGCTGTATATGCAACTTGCAAATTGAGGGAAAAGATGCAGTATTTTACTTGGACACATTTTTTATACTATTCTGCCAAGTGAAGAAGCATAAATCAATTAATCCTGAAAATGAATGCCCTATATTGCTTGAAATAATACACAAACATTAAAAATAGATTACTGAGGTAATAGAGTAGCAATTTAATATACTAACAAAATTAAAATTACAACTGTTAATCACATATGACCATACATCACATTTTGTTGATGTTATACAGATGTCCAGAGTTGTCTAATTTAGAATTATTATAGATAAACCATAACTTTCTCCACAGATTAAATTAACCATTTAATTATCCATAGCAAGGTACATCAACATTGTTCAATGCCCCTTTGCTAGCTATCAGGACAAACATTACATGGCAATGATGGCAAGCTACTTCAACTGCAAATTTGCTAGCTCGCGAACTTTACCAATAATATTCATGATTACATCACATTAGCTAGTAGACTTCTAATGCAATGCAGCTGCTGCTAATGCAAGATTATCCAATTACATTTTGTATCGTATATTTAGTAAACATGTGCAGCAGTACCTTATTTCATTACTGCTAGGCTAGTCTGGTGAGATCCTGACTGATCAGTTGCTAAGATATCATGACATGGACCGACGCCCGGTGTTTTCACTGGAAGGTAGGGGGAGCAGCACCATGACAGGTGCAGGCGGACTCCGGTACTCAATAATTTTATGGGGAAGGTGGGACTCAAAGATTTTGGAACGGGTTACCATAGAGATAAATAACGAAAGTAGAAAAAATATAATACTATTCAGTAAAATAAGAATATATTACAGCAGACACTCCTGACAACTGGTGTGGCGAGTGGGGTGGCAAGACATTTTTGCCACCCCGGTAGTTTCGCCAGTGCCAATAATGCAGATAGAAAATAGTAACAAAAGGCGGCATATAGAGAACTTTAATAGTAACGTAAGTCATATACAGTAACAGTAATTGTAACATAAGGCATATACAGTAACTTTATTAGTAATAGTTATCTAGTAATTTGGTAATCCTAGATAAAAATCTCATGGTACTGTGCTTTAAAGTACTGGGGGAGAAAAATGTAGCGAAATTTAGTCAATTTGTGTGTATTATGAAAATGAGAGTGAACTGAGTATTTGCTGCTTGTAGAGCTAGAGACTTTCCACACGTTTCATGTAAGTGCTTTGTCCTGGCCATGCCAGTGAAATCCAACTCACTCATTTGGAATACAGACACCTGTTTAGTTTCATTTTTGCCCTAAACTGTGTTCCTGAACTCCGCCCCAATTTAAGTTCCATCTTTCTTTATGTCTTGTCGGTCATTATTTGTATTCCATTCCTTTGTAAAGTTTGATTTTCATGGTTTTCATGGTCATGTTTATAGTTTCTGTTCTTAAGTACTGCTATGTATTAGTTATGTTGTTAATATTCCTCTGTTATCCCTGAGACTGTGTCCTGCCTCTTGCCTGCAATGTTCCAGTAACGATTTAAGAATTCACCAGAGTAAGAAATAAGAGCATGGCAAGAGGAGGATTGCTCCAAGTATTGATCCAACACATAGTTCTGATCTCTTTCAACACCTTGATGAGTCAGCGATATATGGTATCAGTGCTAGGATTTTTATAAGAAATTGAAATTATCTGTGTTTGGGCCATAAATATAATTAATTTGATTGTGTAAGAGTGAAGATCACAAATAATGATCAGATTGCAGCAATAGCGGTTTTGTGCTGGAAGAGAATTCATTTTTGCATAAGTTGCCAGTAATACTGTACAATGGCCACACCAACCTGTGACTAGTTCTTTTTCAAAAATATGTTAAAGTTAACTAAATAGGTACTTTATTGCCTGACTAGCTATTTTAGGGGATAACTGACAGAAATCTAGCTTGAAATACGTGATTAAAGGGAGCAGCTCTTGAGTGATGACTTCTGTGCAGCAAATTCACACAACTTACCAAAAGATGCTAGTCAGGCAACAAAGTACCTAAATTCACACAACTTACCAAAAGATGCTACAAACATTATTTTTCAAATTGAAATATTAATTAGAATACATTTGGATATTATGTTTCCTTGTGGCAAAAATACAGTCCAGGACGTTTGTGTGAACATGCCTTTTCCATGTGCTCTTTCATTGTTGTGCACTGGTTTATAAAAGATCTTTGAATGTTAAATAATATGACAGTATATCCTTGTTTGAATGTTTAGGATAATATAACAGACAATGATGGAATACAAACAGATACTGTAGATTACTTGTAAACCACAAACAATGTGTGACAAATCAAGACGAATTTTCAAGACAAAGTTAGTTGGGGTAAAAATATGTATGTCATCAATGACTCAAACAAAAGAAAATCACCTGACTAGCAAGTTTGCTTGAGTCTGGTCGAATGGTAGCACTGCCAAATCACTCACTGACTTGTGCATGGATTACACAGGGTCTTGTTAATGACTGAGAATTGTGTTTTACATTTCCCCATGACAGCCACTCCTAAACATTCAAACCCGCCATGGTGATGTTAATACAATAATACAATATGAATATTTTTCTTTTTACCACACGCTTCATATTCTAAAATGTGAAATGAGCTGTTGCATAATTACTGCATAGTGAATTTGAATTGATCCCATCGGCATTATGAAGCACTGGAAACTCTTCACTGCCAATTGTTGTTGCAACCAACCCCAGGTTATTGGGATTGCCACAGAAAGAAACCTCCTTCCGCATGGCTATTGAACACACCCAATGAGAACATATGATCAAGCAGACTTTCTGTCACCGACCAAGCAATTTGTTAAATGTCAAACATTCTAAGTGTTATCTACCTTAAAGAGATTACAGCAATAGAATAGACAATGTTTGCCTAATATCTACAATGAGATGGAAGTTAATAAAAGTTATGGAGATCGTTGGTCATTTTAACACACAAGTAGCCTATTATTCATTTCAACTATCACAAAAAAATCACTGTTTAGTCACAGTGCTAGTTTTCATTTAGAAAGTTTTTCATGAACGTTATACTTTTTTGTCTTTTTATCACAATAACTGAATTCAATCGATACAGAAACAATTACCATGAACCCTGCAATGGTATATTAATGTATGAGTATCCATTGCAACAGCAATTATTAATGCACAAGTGTGTTAGCTATTAGCTTGAAATTCTGATTTGATTTGAATGGTTGAAAAGTAGAGTAAGAAGTAAGTCACAAACTTCAATCCAACCCTTTGACAACAGTCGTTTAGGAAAAGTTGAAATAAATATGTTGTTGGTACAGTTACTATAATATCTGTAACTTTTGATTGGTAGAATATATTTCTGTTCAGTTTTCAGATTTTAATAGCTAGAAAAATAATGTGTTACTGTTGGAAAAGTGGTTAAAACTCATTTGTGTCAACAATGAAGACAAGTGAGCTGATTCCTGTGGTGGCCAACCGTAGATCAACAATGACACCCCCTCATACATACAGTATTTCACAGATGAGGTCAGTTATTTGAGCAGTTACTATTTCGCCACACTTATACTGGTACATGCTCATTTTTGTCCCATGTGTTTTTTCCAGACTTCTGCAGGCTCTTACTTTTTAGTTTACTGTAACCTGGCCATCCTGGTTGTAAGGATAAATAGTGATTTGCACCTTGCATCCTGTAGCCTTTGTAGTTCTCCTGCAGAAGTATTCTGAGGATGATGGCAGACACATCCAAACAGATCTTTTGGAGAGGTTTTCTGATGTATAAGACAGTTTTTTTTTCTTCATTATGGTGAGCATTGTTGATTCTTCCACTTTCTCTTGCTTGGCATTAATAAGAATTATGCTAAAGATGTTCTTTGTGATGTTCTTTCACATAATGTTTTAATGTATATAGACTACGTTCACAGATATGTCCTATGACATTAGGTCTTTTTATGACAACATTAATTCATGAGATCTTGAGGCTGGAAGTGTTCCTCACAACACAGCACTTTGTAGTCAGTTATTATAGATGGAGACTAGATGGAATTGCAGAATCGAGAGGCTTGTTTTTATAGTTGTATATAAATATGCCTGAGTTGGGTTTGTCTTAATCCTGTAAGAGAATTGTCTTCTCTCTCCAGTGAAAATGAAAAGATGGTTAACGTTGGCCTGGAGAAATGATGAGCCTGTTTGATTTAGTGTCTCGCAGAATCCTACAAAGCCCTACTGAGGCTTATTGGTGGACAGGATCTTTGTTCATCCTGGGAGTCCATGGAATTTAATACCACCAAATTGTATGAACTATTGTCTTGTTTAGAGTTTAGAAATAACCCATAGCAAATAGCCCATACCAAATAACCCATAGCAAATAACCCATAGCAAATAACCCATAGTTTCATGTTGATGTAACACATGCCAATAGCATCTGCAAAGGTGTCCTTTTGCCTTGTGTATGTAGTCTCATACTTTATTCTAGGTTTTAGAAATGACTGGCATATAACATCAATGAGGTAAATTGAGGTGTTCCAGATCTAATGAAAAATGACACATGCCTTCATTTCAAAAGACTTCTTTGTTCCAAAGATAAGGATGTCTTCACCAAAAAACATGCAAATATCCTAAGGACCAACCTGGCAATTTATCATTGTGCAACATTCGTTGAGGAGAAGGAGGTCACAAAGCAACAATTCTAACCATCACTGAATTGACAAGTTTTATTTGAATGAAACTGCTTGTACTCTCAAGCACAGTTATGTCCATGGCACACACCTGTCTGAGACGGGACTTCATGTGTTGCTGCATTAATGGAGCATATGCTTTCCTTGGCCTAACTCAACATTTGCACGCTTGATATCTGCAATCCCAGCAGGCTTTCAACATATCGTCCAGTTTAATATCCTTAAGAAATAAACCCTATCATCTATTCAGCAAGACCTGTGGAGCCCATGTATTAGATGATGTTTATAGGCTTGTTACTATTTTGTGATGTGCAACCAGTCATAGGATTTTATAATCCTACTCAATAGAATGTGGGGCCCCTGACAGTTTCCTAGCAAATACTTAGCATTTTGTCCTCTTGATCTGTAATTCTTATTTTTGCCAATTACTTAGTGTTTTTTAAGGGTAGCACCAAAGATCTAGTGTTAAATTTGAATTCCAAATCTATGTAATTACTGACCTAAATTAAAGGGGCACTGTGTAGAACCCTGCTTAAATGGGGAATAACTTGGGCACTTTGAATACATTTATAGAAAAAAATATTTGAAACATTAGCTTAAAACATTTAGTGTAGATGTCTTCTGGTCATTTATTTCTGCATTTCTGTTATTAGTACAGTAACAATCTTACTTACTGCTCCATTTAAGGTGTTTAGAGAGAAATTCAACTTTTGAAATATGTGCTTTGATACATGCCATGAGGCCAATCTGCTTTATATACAGTGCATTCAGAAAGTACTCAGACCCCTTCAATTTTTCACTTCTTGTTACATTACAGCCTTATTCTACAATGCATTAAATATTTTTTCCCCTTCATCAATCTAAACTCAATGTGCCAAGCTTGTAGCATCATACACAAATAGACTTGAGACTGTAATCGGTGCCAAAGGTTATTCAACAAAGTACTGAGTGAAGGGAACTGAATACCTATGAAAAGATGATATTAAAAGAAAAAAATATATGTTTTGTCTTTGTCATTATTGTGCACAGATTTAATCCATCTTTGAATAAGGCTGTAACTTAACAGAATACTTTCTGAATGCACTGTACATTACTGATACAATCCTTCAATTAAATTTAGCAGAATCAGTAGGAGACTTCAAGATTATAATGCCTCCCTAGTCAGTTGGATATTACTACGCCTCCCTCCTCAGTCCTGGTTTCTGTCTACAAAAGCACCTTAACATAAGGTCTTGATTCAATTATTACCGAGGCCTAATGTATGGATTCAGTGTCAAATTGGATTTGGTTCAACCAGTTGTGGACCCATCTGCCCCTTGGCAGACAAGATGAATGGATCTGACCCCACGCGAAGATAATAACATTACAATACAATTAAACATAAACACATCACTTTGGCATCTAAATCAGCTTCCATAGAAATGATGTTGTTGTGATCAATAAACTTCTAATGATGAGCAAAGAACCAATCAGACCCTGTGTGTCAGACAGTTTGCCAATCATGTATGAGTAAAACTTAATGAGAGTAGAGATTCAGTAGGTCATATAAAGTTTGATAGACCTCTATTGGAAGACCATCAGTTCCAGAGGTTTCCCAGTCTCAAACATGTCAATAGTTCCCACTATATCATTATACCTTCACACATTATTTCGAGCCTCAGATAGAATAACATTATTTTTATGAACAATGTTATCACAGAATGGTATCACAGAGTCACAGAACTTGTCTTCAATTGAGGTTGGTGTTACATTCTTGCATGGCAGGCCTGCTCACACTCTTTTGAAGCACAGACCCCTGTTCATTATTGTTATCATCCTAACCTGTGTTCCTGATGACTGTCCCTATTTACCTCTTCCCTCGTGTCTTGTTGGTCATTGTTTGGATTTGTTCCTATGTACGTTGTCCTGTTTATAGGTTCTATTACATTTTAGTTATTTTATTATTATTATTAAAGTCCTCCGACCTCCCTGCATCTGTGTCCTGCCTACATCTGCAACGTTACAGTTGGAAGATCATGACAAGTAATACAAATTTTTCACATTTGTTAGTTCTTTCTCCTCTGACCAGTTTCCCGATAGCGTAGTACTTAAGATGGTTTAACGATACACATAGCCGTAAGTGGGACTGTTATGAAAGACTTACTCCTGTTTCCCAAACCACCACGTAGGTCGCTCTATATAAAGTGCATCGTAAGTGCCATGTTACGGCCGCTTGGCATGGAATTAAGCCATCTTTGGGGCTTGGAATGGAATTACGTCATGAATACGTTTTGAAATATAGCCTATTGCATTTCGATAGTGCTTGCTTACTTATCAGCGGCATTTAATATCGCTGGCGATGTATTCAACTACTACTTAAATAGCCTATTCCTTGTTCTACGTACGTTTTTTTTATCCTCAGTTGACCAATTGCATTCAGTTACATTTATATCCAGTCACGCACTTCTAATTTGTCTAAATAAATGTGTCTAAATCAAAACTGTTTTGATAAGTTTCATTCATTCTATTACCTTGATATTACACTGTTTGCGATCACTCCTCTCATGTTGAGGGAGGCGCTATTTCACGAAAACAGTGAAGTGCCTGTTAAGATCGGTTAAGATGGACTAACGAGTGGTCCGGAGCACTCGTTTATTAACGAGCGATGTTACGTGCCACTTAAGTAGCGATGCTTTCGGGAAACGCACTGATGAAATAACGAGGCACTTACGTGCATCTTACGATCATCTTAGTGAGTTGGGAAACCGGTTCTAGAACAGTTTTTTAAACTGTTACATTGATTTCGTAAAACCTAGGCCCCTGTTAAATAATGATACCATGCCTGACACCCTGGTGACGGATGTAATTCCCACATGACAAGATGCAATTGCTCCCTGGGCTCTTGAACAACTTATCACAATGCCTATCCGAGTGGTGACCAAACCTTCCTTTGCCTTGTCACTGTGTATGTGCAGAGCCTGGTTATTGAGGATGAAAGTGCTCGCTCTTCCTGTGTGACTGGGACGATAAGTCTCTGTAAAATTGCGTGAATTCCCAAGCAACAGGCAGACCATATCAGTGAGAAACTATTTTCTGTACAGCGTGGGTTAGATCAGCCCCTCTGGAGGGAGTGTGTACAAGACAGTCAGGAAACATAATGCTGTGATCTCCCATTGAGAAACTCAGCAGTCACACGACATTTTCTCACGAGTTCCCAGCAGTCACACGCCTTTCCAAAGAGTTCCCAAATCTAGGATATATATCCTAGGATGTAGCCTCCACTTCAAGAGCATGGATAGTAGATCCACACTTAAGAGGGACCGGGAGGCCCCCCCCCCCGGCTGTTGATATGCGCCACCGCCATCCAGTTGTCGGTCCTTACCAGTATGTGTTAGTCCAACAGCGTCGGTCAGAATAGTGATAGGGAGATGGCAAGTCATTTAGGTGCTGTGCATTCTGCGCCACAGACCACACTCCCCTTATTGAGTTGCCTCCACATGGCGCTCCCCACTCCATTGGGAAGACAACTTGATCACCATGCGTGGCATGTCCCTGCCCACCATAACATCCCGTAACAATAGTTGCTTACACCTCCATGGGGCCAGTGCCTGACAGAGATATGCAGAGCCTTACTTGGGGGAAAAAGTCAATAAACAACCGGCGGAGGCAAGCAGAAAAATACAGAATAGCCGACATACAAGAAGGGACAGAGCTAGTCTGCTCGGCATCAAGATACATTTGCACGTTTCCCGTAGCAGTCCAGTTCAAGACCTATGAGTGGAATTCACTGTGTCAGAGTGCTCTTCTGTTGATTCACTCTGAAATCCAGGGATTGATCCTGACAGCAGAACTGAGGTTTGCAACATCATCAGTTTGCCTGACTCCTCTATCACCAGACAAACCCTAAGCCCTTGGCACCTCATTGGTGCCAATGTTCCACTGAACACATTTGGAAAGGTGTGAGGAAATGGGGAGAGTCCGAAACCGAAACTGAGGACTAAAAACTCATAGGTTAAAGCCTCGAAGTGGAATCTTAGAATCATCCTGTACTGCGGTCAGATGGAGTTATGAGTTTTTAGATTGATGGATATATTGAATGTATTAGCTGAGAGACTGAGCATCTTCAGTTTGAAGACATGGAGAAAGCCGCTTATGGCCAGGAAGTCTAAAATGAAATGTAATGTTACACCCCTTCCGGGGACCAAGTAGTTCTGTCTGTACCAGCTGTCCTGGATGTCTGTTGTGACATGGTCACAACTCAAACTGTCTGTTTCTGAAGGAGAGAGAAAATTTGAAACAGATTTCCCTTTTTCGTGCTCACGTTTGCGTAATGCTTTCAACATTCATGAGTAATGTTTAAAACTGTGGGACAGCGACACACGCTTGAAAGATCCACTTGAGAGTTTAACTGATGCTACAAAAAAAACTGCTTGTTCAGTTGAAAAGCAATGTGATGGAAAGCAGAGGATCGAAGTTAAGATATGTAATAATATCACTGAGCTTGCATGGCTGCTCCTTGGCCTTGAATGGCATCAGTGTTGTGAGTTCAGGTGAGCTCCTGTTGAGAGAGCATATCCCATGTTGTCTCATACTGAGTGAAAGGGACCTGTGTTGTAGTCATCCACCAGAACAGTGGAGGAGTTTATACTTTGGAGACTACCCATATTGTCAAAATGGTTTCCGAGGAAGTGTGGATCACCATTATTTGGTGCATATTGATTTTTTTTTACTGGATCTGTTCATCACAGAGTAATAAATTCAGCACAATCAATCTTCCTTGAGGATTTAGTTAAAAGGATTTGACCTTGAGATCTTGTTTATTGCTAGGTAGGATCATAACTCCTTAATTCCTCAACCCATGACAGAAATACATTTCGCCCAACCACTTCTTTTCCCAGTCCACTTCGTCTGAGGCTTTTGAATGGATTTCCTGTAAACAATAAATATAACTATCCTTCTAATGTAAACACTGTTCATCTTTTTTATCAGCCAGACCTTTGGAATTATAATAAAGTAGGTAATAGCCATGATAAGTTATATTTGGGGATGCTTACCATTGTCCTTGGATCTATTCATAGCTACTGTATCTATCCCTTCTTACCAGTTGGAATGCTGCGCGTTAGGCATGTTCCAATAACGAGGATGCAGTTGCAGGAAACACTGGTACTTTAATAGCAAAAAACCAACGCTGAGAACAGGTGAGCATACGTACCATGTGGAAACGAAAACAAGACTAGACAACTACTGAAGTTAACATCAAACTTAAATAGACACACTAATCAACTCAAATTAGCAACAAGTGCGTTCAAAACTCCGGAGACCAGGAGCGGGTAACCCTGGGATCCAAAGAGTCGTTGGGAGTGCTTGAAACAGATTCCCGTGATGGTACCGCTGTGATACCAATATACTGCATCCACAATTATTAGGCAAGTGAGTATTCTGATCGTATTATTATTTCTATGCACATTTTCCAACTCCAAACCATATAAACTTGAATGCTCATTGGATTGAATAATTTTCAGGTGATATGTATTTGAGTAATGAGGGAGGGTGTAGCAACAGTGAATGACACCTTATATCAAGGTGTGCATAGTTATTAGGCAGCTTCATGACCTCAGGTAAAATGGGCCAAAAAAGAGATTTCACTGACACTGAAAAAGTCATAAATTGTAAAATGCCTTTCAGACGGATGCAACACTCTTGAAATAGCTAAACTACTGAGGCATGACCACTGGACACTCAAACGTTTTGTTGCGAAAAGTTAACTGGGGTGCAAAAAATGTATGGAGAAGAAAAGACACAAATTAACTGCAAAAGTCTTGAGAAGAATTAAACGTGAAGCTACCAGGAACCCATTATCCTCCAGGGTCCCCATATTCCAGAACGGCAACCTACCTGGAGTGTCCAGAAGTACAAGGTGTCAAGTGCTCAGAAACATGGCCAAGGTCAAGACCACCACTGAATAAGATTCACACGTTGAAGTGTATAGATTGGGCAAAGAAATACCTGAACACAGATTTTTCAAAGATTTTATGGACAGATGAAATGAGAGTGACTCTTGATGGACCAGATGGATGGGCCTGTGGCCATCACTAATGGAGCACAGGGCACCACTTCGAGCCAGACGCCAGCAGGGTGGAGGAGGGGTACTGGTATGGCCTGCTATCATTAAGGATGAGGTAGTTGGACCTTTTCGGGTTGAAAAGGTCCAAAAAAGATCCAACTCAACTCCCATACCTACTGCCAGGTCCTGGAAGATACATTCTTCAAGCAGTGGTACAGGAAGAAGTCCTCAGCATTCAAGAAGGCCATGTTCTTTATGCAGGACAATGCTCCATCACATGCATCAAAGTACTCCACTGCTTGGCTAGCAAGCAAGGGCCTCAAAGATGTCCGAATAATGACCTGGCCCCCTTCCTTACCTGACTTAAATCCTATTGAGAACTTGTGGACCCTTCTCAAACGTGAGATTTACAGTCAGGGAAGACAATACACCTCTTTGAACAGCATTTGGTAGGCTGTTGTTGCTGCTTCAGCGAAAGTTGATCGTGAACGGATCAAGAAACTGACAGACTGCATGGATGGAATGCTCATGGCAATTATTGACAAGAAGGGTGGCTATATCGGTCACTGAATAATTTTGAAAGGCCAGAAATGTTATTTAATTTTCATTTTGTGTTACTTATTTATTGCACTTACTCTAAAAATTGAGAATAAACAAGTGAGTTGGTGAAATTATTTTTGTAATTTTTTTGCCTAATAATTCTGCACACTAATTGTTGCCTAATAATTGTGCCCATTTATGTATTCCCCTGAGATAGATCAAAACTCATTTTTCCTTTGTTAAACATTCAGGTTTGAGTTTCAATTATGTTTTGGATTGACTGAGCGCATTATGTTTGTTCAACAATAAAATAAATCTTGAGGAAAACGATTTGCCTAATGATTGTGCACGTAGTGTATTTCTTTTAAATAAATGTGTCAGTTTTCAACTTGGTAGAACCGGGTTAGATGACCTCAACCAAGCTCTAACTGACTTCACTGACTTTTACTTTCATAGGGGACAAAACTCTTTATCCACTAGGATCCCCAGCTAGGTGCAGATCATTAATACAGTTGTATTACGCAGCACCACCGGCTAGGTGCAGATCATTAATACAGTTGTATTACGCAGCACCACCGGCTAGGTGCAGATCATTAATACAGTTGTATTACGCAGCACCACCGGCTAGGTGCAGATCATTAATACAGTCGTATTACGCAGCACCACCGGCTAGGTGCAGATCATTAATACAGTCGTATTACGCAGCACCACCGGCTAGGTGCAGATCATTAATACAGTCGTATTACGCAACACCACCGGCTAGGTGCAGATCATTAATACAGTTGTATTATGCAGTATTAAGACCCTCCTTTTATTTCTGCTCAACCATCTGGGGACTTAGGCTTTTGTACTCACTTGCTAAGCAAGTTAAGTCATGAGCAGTCATCCTCCGATGTCAGTTACATAGACTGCTTGTAGTGTCAAGCCAGTTGTACCGTATGATAACCAAAGGATGGCTGGTTAGAACACAGTTGCATCGACATTTTTTATGTAAATTAGCATAGCCAGTTCAGACAACAATCCTGAGTGGTCATTGGTCAGAGACGTATCAGCTGACGCTTGGAATCGCTCCTATCGCTCCAGATTTCATGGTGACTAATAAACGTCAGGTTACTCAGTCCGATGTGCGCTGGTCTTACTAGCATGCGGGTGCAAACCCACCCACCACCCGTCTCCATCTGTTTGGTTCTGTATATACTTTTTAAGGGGGGGATTGGTACTGTGTATCTTGCTCATTGCCTATGGGGATTGTCATTAATGATATTATGTTGATATTATTAGTAGTATCGTATACACGATGATGTGATGGCAGCGAGTTACACCTGAGGAGCAGAACCTAAAGCCAAAACCTGTATAAAATTATTGTTGTGCAAGTTTAAAATAAATGGTTACACTAAAACATGGCGTTTTCTCTCTGAACTTAACAAACTCGTTGTGTGTTTTGGCTCATTTCCCTTTTCCACCAAACTGTTGGCAAGTTATTCATCCCTATAACCTATTGCAGACTGAACTCAGGCCTTCATAACCACTGAATTTCTCCATACTGTACATTGTTTTTCTCAGATTAATATAGTTACATGGATAACTAGACACATTTACCCATGACACAAGCATTCTTTCCATACACTCAGAGCTATTACACAGAAATACCACATCACATACACACGCAAAGGTATGTGGATGTGATTCATTTATTTTACCTTTATTGATAAAGGAAGTCAAACTGAGACCAAGGTCAATTTCACAGCTGAACTCTGTCTTCAATGCTAAAAAAGAACACATCAATGCTTTAAATTGTCTATCAGACACCAGAAGCGTTCAAGTACAGTATTCTTTCATTCGATATTCCAAGCTTCTTCCTCTAACCCCAGGAAACTGAATTCTATCTTCTCCACACTCCTTAACCCTAGACCTCCTACCCCACCAACCTCCCTCACTGACGATGACTTTCTATACCACCTTTAGAAGAAGGTTGAAAACCTTACCTCATTCACTCAGCCTTCTGAGCCCACTTGGCCACGCATTAACCGCCTTTCCCCGCTCTTACCAGATAACATCTTGCAGCTGGTGATGACTGGCCGACCAACATCATGCTGTCTCGACCTTATCCCCTCCTCCATTCTCCAGACCATCACAAGAGACCTCCTATTCCTTACCTTCCTCATTAACTCATCCCTTAGCATTGGCCAGAGTCGCTCCCCTCTTAAAGAAACCAAAACATGACCTCTCAGATGTCAAAAACTACAGGCCGGTATCCCTTCTGTCTTTCCTTTCCAAGACACTTGAGCACGCTGTCAGCAACCACCTCTTTGGTTACCTCACAGAACAATCTACTCGACCCTAACAAGTCAGGCTTTAAAACGAACCAGTCGACCAAGAATTGCTCTCTATTTAACAAAAGCTCCTCGCAATACCCAAGCTAACTCTCCCTCCTCTGTTCTCTACCTCCTGAATCTATCCGCTGCCTTTGTTACTGTAAACCATCACATCATAATTCCCACCCGCTCTAATTTGGCCGTCTCAGTCTCACTCTTGCATTGCATCTTACCAGGCAGGCTGCTCCTACCAGGTGACAGTGGATCCTACCAGGTGACTGAGGATCCTACCAAGTGATGGTATCTGCCGCGCTGCATCTTGCTTACTGAGTGACAAGAGGACTTCCTGGCTGGGCTCTTCCTTCAGCAACCTCTGGGATCTTGGCCATACCATCCCTTTGAGGCAGTTTCTGATTCACACAGTCAGAATTACGGTTCGTCAATGGAGGAACCAGCTTCCCCTGGAGGCTATGATAGCATAGGCTCTGCCCATTTTCAGAAAACCACTGGGTTACCTTGGCCACATTTACTTGAACAGCATCTATTCTTATTTGACTCTTCATTATAGGTTGTATAACCTAAATAAATAAATATATACATGTTTGTGTATTCCACAGCTTCTATTGAGAATTGGAATTGATTTTGGAAACACAGTTTATTGCATTCAACCGGCATCCCTCAGTTCTAAATCTGCCCTGGATTAGAAGGCTAAAATGAAAACCAGATATCCAGGGGCCTGGAGATGAGATCTACTGATTTAAACAACTGATGACCTACGATGTGGACATAATGCTATCGTGAGTCT
The DNA here is from genome assembly GCA_016801175.1 of Esox masquinongy. NCBI lineage: Eukaryota > Metazoa > Chordata > Actinopteri > Esociformes > Esocidae > Esox > Esox masquinongy. The sequence goes on along the minus strand of JACXGI010000167.1, from coordinate 159,619 downwards.
ACTTTTGAAGTTTGCAAACATCTGACAAACTTTGATTTTGGAGTGAAATGTCCCTTGAAATCTTAGGATGGAAATAACATGTTGACTGAAAGCAGTAGTGGTAGTAGTGGTAGTGGAGGCTGCCTGGCATGTGCATCAACAGACATCTTAAATGATGGATATGTCGATCAGCAAACAGCAGCAGCCAGGGTCTGTCCAGTCAAATGGAACTAGTCAATGGGTTGTGACGAGATGGGAGCAAGCCATGATGATTGTAAATCAACGCTCTGCTCACCCCAATGCAGACAAACATCCACCAGCCACAGTCTGGTCATTAAAGCACAGACCTCTATAGATTTGTTTGTATGTATAAGTAACCAGACTAAAACTAATAAGACTGCAAATCATTGCAGTCCATAGGTTTTAGGATCACCTTGTAATTTTCTAATTGTGTGTATCTAAGAAAGCACAGTTCAAGTGTGAATCTATTTGTAATGGCAATCAACTTGTATATTTTTAGTTGTACATGGACAATGTGACATTAAGGCTTAAAACTCAGTAAGTTAGTACAATCACAAATTTCTGTTAAAAGGTCAGTGGGTAGCACCATTCAGTATGAATAAAATGTGAACATTTTACCTTACTACGTGAATGCTATGTTTATTGTATAATACTTGTATATTCGTTGTAACTGATTAGCTGATTGCTCAGTTGGCTTGCTTACATTTTCACTTGTGTTTAAATTTGCTGTATGTCCAATTTCTCCCATAACCTTTAAAGTGGAACATGATAAAAGTTTCATGGCATTTAACAAATATTTTGGTGTTATGCATATGCCATAGTCCTAGGAAATGGCAACCCCCTATAGTGTCATTGTGTTTTGGTACACTGGAAGAACAATATTTTTTATGGATTCTGCATTTGCCTTGCAGCTCAGCGTTGCAGGTTCTACTTCGCTGTACAGCTGCAACATTGTGGCCAGGTGTTCAAATCATGACTCCCAACAAATTCAGGAGAGTTGAAGATCTCAGCTTTCCACCTAGGCATCAGTGCAAACCATTCAGTTTTTATACACTGCTTGTTAAATCATGAAGTCATGTGAGTCGACAAGTTAGCTTTGCATGCTCCCAAATCACCTGATATAGTCGTTAGAGCGCACGACCAGGAAATCCAAGCTGACAATGACTGATGGCAAATTTGTATCACACATGGAGTTTCCCTGCCACTTGTCGGCTACCGGCGCAGTCTAGGCTCAAAGAAAATTACACTTTTTCAATTCTCCCATTGACTTGATCTGGTCTGTCGCATCTGCTTCGCAGAAGTTCTCATAATTTTCATACAGTTATGGCTCTAGATTTAAAAATGCGATGGACATGTTCGAAAATATCAAAACTAGAATGTTTCATGGGTAAATTGTGACTGATCTACAAATATTAATGAGTTTGTATGTGTGACCACTGATTTCTGTATTCTGTGATCTGCAGACAACCTATGTTTCCTCTCTGACAGCATGATGTTTACAGTAACCATTTGGTCAAAAGTCTGTATGTATTTGCTTCTGATCACCAATATAGCTAAGAAACCATTCTTGGAATTCTGCTTGTTGCTGTTCTGCAAAAAATGTTTCTTATTTGTTGTTTTTACCAGCTTGGTTTTCTCACACACACCGGTATTAGAAATACAGTTCACTTTAAGGATTTTCTTTGTATTCCAATTCTATTGCCCTGAGTAGTAAAGTATGATATATTGCTGGCTGTAGCCTGTCACTTTAGTGCAGCATACCATTTGGTGTTACAAATGTAAGGCTCACAGGTGGTCAGTGCATCTAGGCAGTCTGTCTGTTGTTTGTCATTACTTTATGCCCTTGTACCATCCTCACTGTGCAACGTGAAATTGTAACAGATGTGATTAAAGCGGGTATCAGAAGATGAAACAATAACAAAGCCTTCATCCCACTCCTGTTTTTGTAAAAAGCTGAGGGATGGGATTGGAGAAATGTAACTCTGACAGCTATTGATGCAAGGACTGGACATCCATAAGAATTTGGAAAATGATGTAGGTTTTGTTGTTTTGGCTTTGTACTTCAGCACATTGGATTGGAAATGTTACAATTATGATGAGGTTATAGGTTAAACTATAGACTGTCAGCTTTAATTTGATGGCATTTTCATCCATATCGATTTCTACATTGGCAACATTAGTAAAGAGGTTTATGCAATAAAACTGTCCAGTATACCACGGCTAAGAGATTCTCTTAGACACAACCGTCGCGGAGTCCCTGGACACAGCCCTTAACCATGGTAAATTGGCAATATAATATACAATATACAAACCCCTAATATGCCTTATTGCACTATACTGGTTGGAATTAGAGCAATAAAAAGTGATGTCTTATCATACCCGTGGTATGCGGTCTCATATACCACGGCTATCAGCCAATCAGCATTCAGGATGTAAACCACCCGGTTTATAAGAGACCGTATACCAGGGGTATGACATCACTTTACTGCTCTATTACGTTGGTAACCGGTTTAGAAGCAAAATAAGGCATCTTGGGGATTGTGATGCCTCATTTTGCTAATACCATAGCTATATTGCTAATACCATAGCTAAGCGCTGTGAACTAAATATTATATCCACCAACAACCAAAAAGTCAAGAGAGGTTACTAATCCATCTCTCTTTTATGCTATTAATGTGCGAGTGCTAGTGCAATAGACTGTTCTCTGTTGAGTGACTTCCTACGTCTTGTTTTTGTCCCGACGTGTTAAGAGTGACCTCTATGGGAGGGATGTGATACTGTAATTCTATGCATAATGCAAACATCTCTCAAATTCGTCGTTACTGGAGTTGGCTAGCTAGCTAATGAATATTTGTCATACTAGCATTGGCAAACACCTTAAAACAAGACTAGGTGTTAAGTCAACAACTGAAACGAGAAAACTACTGAAACTACTGGCAGATTGTCGTTATTGGCTCTATCTGACCGTTCAGAATCATAACAACACATATTTCTGCTTTTCAACCAACCCTATCCTTTCTGTTAACAAACACTGCCGCCTACTGGATAGAAATAATCATTGCCTCTCCACCACACTCCACATGGAGGAAAAGTAGATCCGCCTTCTTTGTGTTGAATCACGTGACATTCTTGTTTAGCGCATCACGTTCCGTCCTGGCACCGTCTCGCTTTCACATCCTACAGTGGAGTGTTCCTTTCAATATCGCCTAGAAAATGGTCACACCGGAAAACTTGTCTGGCGAGACAGGTGGTCAAAGGGAGCCTCAATTTGACCAGGACGCGTCCGCGATGTCTGTGGACATGGACACTGCAATCGTTCTTCTTGGAGCTGGGGTGACGGCGATCACACACCCTCTGCTGTACGTCAAGCTGTTAATTCAGGTACTGTCTGTAGCCATGGTTGACAGCTCTAATAGATAACATTGTTTTTACGTAGATTAAAAGGCGTTTGAGTTTGCTTGCTATAGCTAGCTAGGTAGCATAAATTAACGTCAGTAACTGACACGTTACTTAGACGAGGCATTATTTCTCCTTGTTTTACGCGTCCCTAGTCAACCCTCAGGCACTCAATCGGTGTTATCTAAGTGTTTCTGGGGAGAACAGATAAGCGCTATGTAGCTATTATTCAGTAAACAACAATGTTATTTACATTTTATGTTAACTACAAATGCTAATATGCATGCCGGTAATCCTGTACTCTTAATTACTAAACTAAGCCTAAAATGCAACCTCTTTGTTAACTGAAAGTGCGTGCCAAAAGCCTACAGCTACAGCTTGCTAGCAAAAGCTTTAGAAAATATCGACCGACTAACCCTTCTGAATGCTAGCTTGCTTCCAGTGCAGTAAGTAGTGTGTGCTTTCAGGTTGGACACGAGCCCCTCACCCCAACTGTTGGAACCACCATGTTTGGGAGGAAAGTGTTGTATCTTCCGGGATTCTTCTCTTATGGTGAGTGAGAAGAATGCCCATGGCTTAACATCCTAATGTTTCACCCTGTATTGGAAGGAACAGGTGACAGACGTGATGTCTATCTGCCCACAGCACAACACATTGTACGGGTGGATGGAAAGCGGGGACTCTTTCGAGGTCTGTCCCCTCGTATTATGTCCAGTGCCATCTCCACCATGGTCCGGAGTAAAGTAAAACAGGTGAGTGGTTCCTAGAACCAGAGGAGAGTTAGTTCCTATTCACCTGTAATATAGTGGACCAGATCTCAAATAGATGTTTTAAAACTCTCAATTCTGATCCGAAAGAAATCAGACAATTATTTTCCCTCCAGGCAATTCCATCAGAGCAGGCAGAACATGTATCGAACAGAGACAATTTGAAGACCTCCCTCAGGAAAGTGGTCAAAGAGGTAAGAATACAAAGTGTGACAGGGCACATAGTAATAAAGTATCAAATGTCAGATGGGCCTACAGTTGCTCTCAAAGGTATTCACACCCTAGACTTCTCCACATGTTATTGTGTCACAACATGAAATCAAAATTGATTTAAATAGGGGGTTTTGCCACTAAGCAACATAAAAAAAGTTAATTATGTCAAAGTAAAAATTAAATTGGCAAATTGATCTCAAATCAATTACAAATATAAAACCGATAATAACTGATTGCATGCATATTCACCGACTTTGCTAACACACCTGAATGAACTGTGGCACAACCAATTGTCTTTACAAGTCACGTAATTAGTTGAATGCAGGCCACCTGTGTGCAATTAAATTGATTCACATGATTTCATAAATACACTTGTCTCTGAAAAAATTGATGAGGGTAATATTTGTGGATTTTGCATTTGCCACAGTCTTTCTTTTGCTGCTTTTTTCTTTCTAAGTGATCCCACATAACTTGAATCAGCTGACCTCCGCTCCAATTTAGTCTTAATAGTCTTTGCAGATAAGACCAAACTGGAGAAAATAACAAAATGTCAATGAGATTAGATTCAACTTTACTGTCATTGAACAAGTACAGTACAACAAAATGCAGTTAGCATCTAACCAGAAGTGCAAAATAGAAAAGGGCAGAAAATTTACAAGTATTAAGTATAATGTATGTTACAAGTGGAATGTATAGATGTGCAATGAAGGCAAATTTAGTACAAATGGCAATTCTAAATGTGCAGTTGAGGCAAATTAAAGGTGTAAGGTGGCACGTGCAACTGAAATGCAGGGATAGTAGCAATGAGGTTACCTTTTGACAACACTATACATTCTTAGTTTTTGTTGTATTCATGTTTATAAAAAATCTATATTCATTCTAATGGAATCTAGTGTGTTATGAGCAAATAAATACTTAATGCCCCGATAAAGAGTTTTGAACAATTTTCTCAGGTGGCCTAAGACATTTTGACACTACTGTGTATAAGTGGAAAGATAGATTGGTGTAATTTGGTTCATAACGATTCCTAGGGTAGCCAGTAATCATGAGAAAAACAAGTATTTCTTAAGAACATTATTTTTCTTTGAACAATTTTATGTCAGTTAAAAGTTATTTTTTCCTCATATAATGAATGAAAGATCAATCTGATAAACAATAATGCAATTTCTTTCATTGCATTTATTGGCCGTCTTTACTTAGGGGACAAATAATTCGGGAATGTCACTTTAAAAATAGCGGAATTATTAAAATATATTTCTTTTGCGGCATCTTAGCACTATTTGACTTTCTAGTGTTATGGGCCTTAAAGTTCAGCAGAATAATCTTGTATTTGTTCCTATATTGAAAAGCCTCTAGTGAAGGGGTGATGTTATTTGCTCACTAATAGTCAGTGTTGTTTGTTCGATTTGCTATTTATCTCTCTCAAGACCTCACATGAGATGGTCATTCAGTGCCTGTCCCGGATAGCCACTCATCCCTTACATGGTAAGTCCTAAAGCTTTTACGGTTTTTATTGTCTATTTTTTTCTATAATGGCTAGAAGTATAGTGTTGTTTTTTTATTGGACCACTTTAGCTTTGTCTTATTTGTTAGTGCTAAGGTTTGGTGTCCTTGTGATAACCTGCAAATAAGTTTGATTGTAAAAGACTTCACACCTTTTGCAAAGTAAAATATTAGTAGATTGTGACAGTGTTGAAGGCGTCAAACATTCTTGTGGTTCTCGTATAAACCTAAACTGTGGTATATTGCAAAATGTGCTGTGTTCAGTTACAGTTTAGAATTTCAGCTACCCAAGACTCACTGATCAGCATAATCTGAAGCTCTGCAGCTTACACCTTTACAAATCCATTTGTGTCTGGAAATAGACAAAAAAATCCAACCAAAATTCCACCAAGCCTATCAGAAAGTTAAGGAGGAGCTCTTATGGCACCACCATCAATCCGACAAGTGTTTACACTCTAGAGTGTAGGGACAATGCTTTTTTGTTCTGGATAGGCTAGGGGACTCACTGTCTAAAATGTTAACAACTGTCAAACGCTTGCCTCATTTGACCTTGGGAGAATCTCAATTGTTTTTCCATGATTTTGTTGCATCCTCTCCAATTTCCTTTAAAAAAAATCATTATTAGCAACAAAGTCCTATTTAATTATATAGCAAACCATTTTAAAATGTTGACCCTGTAACACATTGGCTGCTTTCATATAAAAAGACCTATATGTTGCCTAAATAGTTCTACAAAGTTGGTAGAATCGTATTAAGAAAATGTCATGCTTGTAATGGCTGCGGAATGTGCTTCCACCAAGTATTACCTCTTTGGTGTGAAGAAAAATCAGTAAACACAGTAAGTTGTGTATAACAATAGAAAAAAATTGGATTCAGTTATTTGACAGACAACATGCCAAAGGCATATTGACTATCGCTAGGCACTTTAACATTGTTTCCTCCCCTAACATAAAACTGTCCTGTTTTCCAGTTATCTCAGTGCGCTGCATGGCCCAGTTTGTGGGGAGAGAGGTCAAGTACAGGTAAGGTATGACACATAAAGCATAACTCACCAAGTGGTTGACTTACCTAACGGTTTCTCGGTGTGTCATGAATGCTGCGTCATTCATCCAACACTTTGCAGAAACATCATGAGTAGCAAGTGTGTTTATCATTCTTGAACTTCATGATTCCACTAACTTTAACTATTTTTCTTTAAAAAAACAACAACAAAGACACAAACATTAAAGAGCAAGAATTTATGTGCATCAACAATTGCTGTTGGTGAACTAACTATAAACCATTTATGTAATCAATTGTGGAGAAAATACATTGAAAGTTTCTGCATCAGAAGAGGTGGTTTAGGGTGTTTTAGACCACAGATGTTCTTTAGGTTACAAATTATGTTGTACAGATGTGACAAATGTGGGCCTTTAAAGAGGGCAGGTTGATGAGAGGGGCCTGAAATTGTCCTAGTGTGTAACAATGCGGTGAAGAAGGAGCAGCACTGCTTCTTCCCCCAGATATTTCCCCCCAGGCTATTTGTTGGTTTAAAGGCTGACTTCTGATGAAAGGGGAATGATATGGTGGTCTATGAGCTTATTTACATTACGAGAAAGACAGTAAAAGGCTAGATAACTTAGACTTTGCGACGTGCCAAACATGATTGTGGGCTTCAATCGAGGGAAAATCAAGCGATATGCGTATGCACTGCATAGAAACCTCTTTGCGTCTTCTTCGATATGTATCGTAATGTAAATAAGCCCTATGAAAAGGCATCAATTAATCCCACATCTTGTTAACCGTCCGTTCAGACGAAGGGGATCTGTGCTCCATTAGGTACTAAAATGTTAAACTCTCCTTTTGAAAACGCAATCATTGTGCCTTCCCATATATCCACAATATAGCCTTGTGTCACTGTTAAGAACAACATTCTTATAGTCACTGGCCATTTTTAGTCACTGGTAAATAGGAATGGTAAAGCTCCTTTGTTTCATTTAAGGTCCATAACTCTAGGACCGGGATATAGGGAGGATATTTAAGGACCATAAATATATACATTTCTGTCATCTAAAACCAAATATTAATTATCAGCATCACCGTGCAATTATGAGTTACCATTTTTTTTTTAATTTAATGGGATGCTGTCAAGGAAGCTGTCATGGTCAGGATCACAGTTAAAAATCAGTTGTTGTTTTTTTACTCATTTGACTGTAACAGATTAGACTACCAGTGAAAAAAAATCATGCCTGTTGTTGACAAGCATGTTCAGGTCATATAAAGGTTTTATATGAATTATAATTCATTCAGAAAATAAAACTGATATCCTATTCTTAGTATCTGATTCCAGCAGATGTCAAGCCTATAACTTTAAATTGTAGTTGTGTACATTTGGTCACATTTGCGATGGTAAATCCATTGCCAAACATATATAGGAAGTGTTTTATTCAGTTTATAAAGTGCTTTTCCTGACACAGAAATAGAACCCATGTGTTTATTTCCAGTTGTAACCCCTATGGTAAAAAGGTCTTGTCAATACATAAAAGCTGCAGAAAATCATACAGACAAGTAGATTACTTTTTACATGTTGGAGAAAAATTGCAAAGCAATATACAGACTTTATAGTCAAAGTGAAACTGTGTGGGGTTACATTGAATTAAAATGATAACATGCTAAAATAAATTATTTGGAATAATCTGATGCTCCCTTTGTAATGCACTGCGAACAATGCAGGTTCTGATGTCAATTAGATTTTCTAAGCAACAGGCTGTAGTGAAAGAACAGAATCTGATTGCATGACAAGATCTTGTTTTATTCACTTCGACAGGACACAATCTCTTTCTGGTGCTGGAAATTCAGATTGACAGATTTAGTTAATTTACTAATCCAGCTTTCTGGAATACTGCGCTTTGGACCTTCTGTGTTTGCATACATTGCTGCATGAGGGCAATTTGCACTATGTTGGTGCATTTCACACTACTTTTGGATTACAATAAAAAATGGGCTTGTATAAATGTTATGCTTATCATAATATTTGTCATCTCAAATCAGCTGCAGCATACTTAAAAATAGATTCAACCAGTAAAATGTCTCTTTGGCTAGTTTTCCTAGAGTCAATAACCATTAGCATATACAGTGAGGGAAAAAATTATTTGGTCCCCTGCTGATTTTATACGTTTGCCCACTGACAAAGAAATGATCAGTCTATAATTTTAATGGTAGGTTTATTTGAACAGTGAGAGACAGAAAAACAACAAAAAAATCCAGAAAAACGCATGTCAAAAATGTTATAAATTGATTTGCATTTTAATGAGTGAAATAAGTATTCAACCCCTCTGCTAAACATGACTTAGTACTTGGTGGCAAAACCCTTGTTGGCAATCACAGAGGTCAGACGTTTCTTGTAGTTGGCCACCAGGTTTGCACACATCTCAGGAGGGATTTTGTCCCACTCCTCTTTGCAGATCTTCTCCAAGTCATTAAGGTTTCGAGGCTGACGTTTGGCAACTCAAAGCTTCAGCTCCCTCCACAGATTTTCTATGGGATTAAGGTCTGGAGACTGGCTAGGCCACTTCAGGACCTTAATGTGCTTCTTCTTGAGCCACTCTTTTGTTGCCTTGGCTGTGTGTTTTGGGTCATTGTCATGCTGGAATACTCATCCACGACCCATTTTCAAAGTCCTGGCTGAGGGAAGGAGGTTCTCACCCAAGATTTGACGGTACATGGCCCCGTCCATCGTCCCTTTGATGCGGTAAAGTTGTCCTGTCCCCTTAGCAGAAAAACACCCCCAAAGCTAATGTTTCCACCTCCATGTTTGACGGTGGGGATGGTGTTCTTAGGGTCATAGGCAGCATTCCTCCTCCTCCAAACACGGCAAGTTGAGTTGATGCCAAAGAGCTCGATTTTGGTCTCATCTGACTAAAACACTTTCACCCAGTTCCCCTCTGAATCATTCAGATGTTCATTGGCAAACTTCAGACGGGCTGTACATGTGCTTTCTTGAGCGCTGCAGGATTTCAGTCCTTCATGGCATAGTGTGTTACCAATTGTTTTTTTGGTGACTATGGTCCCAGCTGCCTTGAGGTCATTGACCAGATCCTCCCGTGTAGTTCTGGGCTGATTCCTCACCGTTCTCATGATCATTGCGACTCCACGAGGTGAGATCTTGCATGGAGCCCCAGACCGAGGGAGATTGACAGTTCTTTTGTGTTTCTTCCATTTGCGAATAATCGCACCAACCTTATCACCAAGCTGCTTGGCAATGGACTTGTAGCCCATTCCAGCCTTGTGTAGGTCTACAATTTTGTCCCTGACATCCTTGGACAGCTCTTTGGTCTTGGTCATGGTGGAGAGTTTGGAATCTGATTGATTGATTGCTTCTGTGGACAGGTGTCTTTGATACAGGTAACAAACTGAGATTAGGAGCACTCCCTTTATGAGTGTGCTCCTAATCTCAGCTCGTTACCTGTATAAAAGACACCTGGGAGCCAGAAATCTTTCTGATTGAAAGGGGATGAAATACTTATTTCACTCATTAAAATGCAAATCAATTTATAACATTTTTGACGTGTTTTTCTGGATTTTTTTGTTGTTATTCTCTGTCACTGTTCAAATAAACCTACCATTAAAATTATAGACTGATCATTTCTTTGTCAGTGGGCAAACATACAAAATCAGCAGAGGATCAAATAATTTTTTCCCTCACTGAAAGCCATCTGAAATTAGATTTGCAAACCATAGCAAATGTAAATTACAACCCATAAACCCAGATTGTATTAATAGCCTTGACTTATTGAAATGACAAATGACTCTTATTCTAAACCCTTTGTACATTAACACTTGGTTTAAATTTTTCATATTTGTTTTCGTCTTTGAATCTGGAAGAGGGTTGTTCAGCTGCATCAACAAAATCTTCCAGGAGGAAGGCGTAGGGGGGTTCTTTGTGTAAGTCACGCAATTTATACCACTTTGAAAGATAATTTTTAGCGGTCAGAATGTATGCCCTTCTCTCATATTGGATGTTGTGTGTTTGCAGGGGGGTTGTGCCCCATGTCCTGGGTGAGGTTATCTTCCTGTGGTGTTGTAACCTCTTGGCCCACTTAATAAACACTTATGCTGTGGACGACAATGTAAGGACATTTTAGACCCATCTAAGTACTGGTTTGAGTTTGGCTGCTCTAAGGGCAAGATGAATACAGTAAATAAAAGTTGAGTTTCATAGTCATAGCCAGATTTTTTGTGATATCCCAATATGTAAATAGTGCAAGATCTTCATGTTATTCTGTTTAAAATGAATGAATATGAGGTTTGTTAAATTCCTCCAGCTGATTACTGGGCTGGTGGGTCTGATCAGTGGTAGAGTATGTACTAGAAAGTCTGTTCTTATCTGGCTCACCCAACACAAAATCTCACAATTCTGATCAGATGCCCCAGAGCTAGAGATGATAGAAAAGATTTTGACATTGTTTTTTGTAAACAAAACCGCCCTTGCTCTTGGGACAACTCTTTGGACAACAAGAGTATAAAATACTCACCCTGTTTAAATCTTACATTATCACAGCTCGCACATGGACACTGTAAACAACAGGATGAATTCCCACCCCAAACATTTCAGTTAACCAGCATTAATGAATAATTTAAAAAGGTTTCGTGGACAGAATTGTCCAGTACTTCTGTCAGACCTAAGTGTTTCCCTCTCACCCCTTTTTGTAGTTCAGCCAAGCCCCAGCAGTGAGAAGCTACACTAAGTTTGTGATGGGGGTAAGTTTAGCTGCACCATCTTTGCATGTCACTCTACTACTTCTTATGGCTGAAATGTGGTGGTGTGACTTCTTTCAGTGGTGCTGTTGCTTCTCATAGTTCTAATAGACTCCCGGTTTTCCAATGTTGATCAAATGGTGTTGTACTTGAGGGAGTATTCAACTTGTTATCCCTTTTTTAAACTTTGTCTCCAGATTGCAGTAAGTGTGTTGACGTACCCTTTTATGCTGGTGGCAGACCTAATGGCCGTTAACAACTGTGGGTAAGTGATTAGTAAGGTGCGGTTTACACCCCCCAAAAAAATAGGTCAAAGTTGACTACAATTTGTGCTTAGGATGACTAAAATTAAATTAATGTGGGACAATATGACTTTGTAAGACACTAACAGGACAGTGTACAGGAATAATAAATAAAAATGTTCCACTTCACAGAGTAAGCTTAGTTGAAGCACGCACAGCATTCTCGTTGCCCTTTGGAAAAAGTGGTGGTGCAAAAAAAGAGACCACAAGTTTTTTACTGGTTTCTGAAACTCTGGGAATATTTGATCAATTGAAAATCTAACTTTAAAAGTGAATATTCTGTTAACTAATTGAAGTACTGTACTGTTGTTGACAGAGCTGGCTGATAAGAGAGAAGGCGAGCTGGCAAATTAGCTGTCTACTTGCACATTTTTTTGGTCTGGTATACAACCAAGCTGTTCTGTTGTTGAGGTACCACCTACACCATTCCAATAAAGAAAAGCTGTTTTTGAATATATATTATTTTTCTTTCAAATGTTTGGAAACACTAGGCAGTTATTTTATGGTCACCATGAAAGTTACTAATGATATACACTGCTCAGAAAAATTAAGGGAACATGTAATCATCACAGTATAACACCAAGTCATTTAAACTTCAGTGATATCAATCTGTCCAGTTAGGAAGCATAAGCGATTGTGAATCAATGTCACCTGCTGTGGTGCAAATTAATGTAACAGGTGCACTGGAGAGACAACCGCAAGACAACCCCCAAAAACAGAATGGTTTTGCTGGTGGTGGCCACAGACAATTGCTCTCTCCTTATCCTTCCTGACTGAATTTCCTCAAGTTTTGCGTTTTGCTAGTGTCCTTGACACTACTGGTAGCATGAGGCGGTACCTGCAGCCCATTCAGGTTGCACAGGCAGTCCTGCGCCTCTAGGATGGCACATCCATACGTGCCGTCGCAAGAAGGTTTGCTGTGTCTCCCAGCACAGCCTCAAGAGCATGGAGGAGATACCAGGAGACGGGCCGCTGCATGAGGAGACCTGGACAGGGCCGTAGAAGTGCATCAGCCCAGCAGCAGGACCAGTATCTGCTCCTTTGTGCGAGGAGGAACAGGAGGAGCACTGCCAGAACCCTACAGAATGACCTCCAGCGGGCTACTGGTGTGTTTCTGACCAAACTGTCATGAGGGCCCGACGCCCTCTAGTGGGATCTGTGCTGGATTGGCATTCGCCAGAAAACACCAGAATTGGCAGGTCCGCCATTGGCGCCTCGTTCTTTTCATACATGAAAGCAGGTTCACACTGAGCACATGACAGACGTGAAAGAGTCTGGTGACACTGTGGTGAATGTTATGCTGCCTGCAACATCATCCAGCATGACCGGTTTGGCAGTGGGTCAGTGATGGTCTGGGGAGGCATATCCTTGGAGGGTCGCACAGACCTCCATGTGCTAGCCAACCGTACCCTCACTGCTGTTAGGTACCGGGATGAAATCCTCTGACCCATCGTCAGACCTTACGCTGGTGCAGTGGGCCCTGGGTTCCTCCTGGTGCAGGACAATGCCCGGCCTCATGTGGCCAGAGTGTGTAGACAGTTCCTGGATGACGAAGGCATTGATGCCATTGACTGGCCCTCACGTTCCCAAGACATGAATCCAATTGAGAACCTCTGGAATGTTATGTATCGGTGCATCCGATGCCCCAAATTAGCGCCACAGACTGTCCAGGAGTTCACTGATCCAGGTCTGGGAAGAGATCCCCCAGGACACCATCCATTGTCTCATCAGGAGCATGCCCAGACGTTGTTGGGAGTGTATACAGGCACGTGGGGTCCATACACACTACTGAATCATATTAAGAGTTGCCGTGATGAAATTCACACAACTTGGAACAGCCTGTGATTTCAGTTGTTTACCTTGATTTACAGTGTGAGTTTAAATCCAGCCATTGTTCGGTTGGTGATTTTGGTTTCTCTTGACCGAATTGAATTACACAATGTACAGTAAAGATTTTGATCTTTAATATGTTTCGTTCATCGAGACCTGATGTGTGATTACTGTGTTCTCTTAATTTTTTTGAGTAGTGTAGATTGGCAAACATAGGCTTTTCAAGTTAAGCTATTGATTTGTTGTATTATCTTAGTAGTCGGTCCAATTGTGTACAGTTTGATGGAATTACTTCTTACAGGCTTCTGAAAATACACAATTGCCACAGGGTTACCTTTTTTCCCTGCATTATAGTTCAGTATTTCCTCTGGAATTTTAAAACTTGTTTCTATCTTAAATCATTGCAGAATTATTTGTCGTTGTACATTGGTACAACATTTTCCAAATTCCAAAACAATATATCCTTTTGTAATCAATATCCTAATCAAGGATTTTGAGACATGACATGAGTGTTTCCATATTTTGATGTACAGTACTCTTCATACGAATAAAATAAATAATACAGTAATAGGTGTTAATGAAAGACTTCACTAAACAATTCAGATAATGAATAATGTTTGTCTTGGTCACATAAATTTTAAGCATAATGAAGGGAATCTGAATCACTAAAACCCACTGTAGAGTTGGTAGATGTACTACCGTACATTGTCATTTATGATCAGATGTCTTGTGTGCTTACCTTGTAATTGATCTGTCTTGTGTATTCACAGTCTGGTGGCGGGTCTTCCCCCTTATTCTCCCATCTTCAAGTCCTGGGTCCACTGTTGGGCTCACTTGAGCCATGAGGTACAATCACTCTCACAACTGGAGCAAATAGTAATTAGTCATACTGGTTGCATTTTAATTGTGTGTGTGTAAGAGAGAATGTTTCTGTTTTTTCTGGTAGCTATATTTCTTTTTCCTCATCCATTAGAGACATCTTTTCAGAGGATCTAGCTTTTTCTTCCGCCGTGTGCCTGTGACAGCAATGACCTTGACTGAGGAGTGATGGCATCAACCACCATATATCTGTTCTCCCTTCTTATCTGTACATTGAGACCAACAACCCAGCCCACCTTAAATCCCTTGGAGGATACAGCAGGAGCAGCAAAATATTAAAGGGCAAGGTGATATACTAAACTTTATTCCTCTGAATCAAAGTCAAAATTGTCTAAATAATTATGTATCCACTTACTTGTAAGAGATCAGAAAAGTGAAGAAATTTTCCTTAAGCCCCCTATACATGATCAGCACCAAGAAAGCTTTGTTCTGGCTGTCCCATTAATTTCCTGTGTGGCAAGCATTTAAACCCAAACTATCGACAGCGTGTACTCGAGGTGCAGGTCAACCCTCAGTGCAGCACTCTAAGAGCTCTTTTACGCAGCTTTCAAAGGTCAAGTATTTTAATACGTCATCACTGATCTCTTGACGCGCACCCAGTGGCATTTCTGGTTGATTTCGTTGTCGTCGTCATGCTCTCGTACCAAGTTCATCTCCCCATTTTGATGTCAAATCAAAAGTGTCTTATGGACCCAAATTTGCCTTTCCCTACAGACTCTTGTTCTCCAAGAAGTGATCAGGGAATAGACTAGGGCTTTCTTCTGTTTAAGGCTGACATAAAAGTAACAACTAGCTAGCTAGTTAACTCTAGCGCTATAGCTATATACACTTCTATGGAAGGCTGTTTGGGTCTTTGCGTGTCAGAATTTACACGTTAAATAATGCTATTTAAGAATTAGAAATTGATTATAGAACTATCCTGAAAACAGTGACCAGCAGCTTCAGTCATCTTTGATTTTCTTAGCAATGATTTTGCTTAATGTGACTATTTACTTGTTCTATTAAAATAGCTGGACATGAAAATAACTTTGATAAAGAACTAAACAAGATAGCTTTTGCTAGGGTCAACAGGGATATTAGGCTAACTAACGTTGGTGACTATGGTTCATATTCAAATGCTGATTGGTCAATAAGCTTATTTGATGTGTCAAATAGTGAAATTTGACTTGTGTCTTTATTGACAAACAAAGACCCAAACCCTGTTCCATAAACTACAAACTGTCGGTAACTACATGCTAATGTCAGGATGTGCCCTACCTAGCAGAGATCAAGGCTCTGAACATGTATAGGGACCATTAGTGAGCAAACTGTTTCCCTTTAGTGAGCAAATGAAAATACTGTCCAAAAGATTTCCTCTCTACCCTGTCATGTAAAAAGTAATTTCATTGATCACCAATACTTTTTAAATAAGAGCTATGCCACTCTGTCAGCATTTTTTTGACTGTTTTGTAATATTTCAATCTGAAGAATGGAAGATCATCAGGAGGTTATCTATGTATATGATCACATGGGTAGAAAATCTAACTTGTCAGGGTTCTGATGGAACAAATGGGTTCCTAATTTTTGTAGGAAGAATACATAAACCAGACCTTCTCCTCTGACCTCTCTCATTTTGCCCACAGACCGGCCGCTCACTGGATGTTTTTTGTTTATTGTACCATTTTCTGTAACCTCTAGACACTGTAGTGTTTGAAAAGGCCAGAAGGTCAGCAGTTTCTGAGATGTTGGAACCACCGCAACTGGCACCAACAGTCATACTAAAGTTGCTCAGATCATGCATTTTCCCCATTCTAATGTTAAGTTGAACAACAGCTAAGCTTATTGACCATGTCTGCAGGCTTTATATATTGAGGTGCAGCCACATTGATTTGCTGTTTGGCTATTTGCATTAACAAGAAGGTATAACGAAGTGACTGGCTAGTGTAATCTTTCTATCCCGGCCCAAACTTTTTAAATTTATTTATTGATTTATTTTGTATTTCTTCATTTTCATATAGTTGAAGTCCTAGGTAGACTTTGGAATTTGGAAAGATAGTTGTTTAGTTAATTTATGAAATAAATGCCAAATTAGCAAGATCAATAGCAAGATAATTGCAGCATTCAAAAGTGCTTTTTTGACTATTGTCAGAAGTCCTTGATACAGAAATAAATCTATTCAGAAGCATCATATGACCATAATAGAGGGCCCCAGCTTGTAGCCCTAACCCCCAAATATTAAGGTTTTTTTACTTTTATTTAATTGTGGAAAATTGAATACAAACATTTATAGGGTTTTGGGAAATGCACCAGACATGTGTAGCTCTGAGGTTAACACTGGTTTAGGATAACTTATGTTTTGTTTTATGAGATAATATCAGTCTCACTGACATTTTATGAACTGTGAACACTTGAAATGCAAGAAAAACAAAATGTCAGTTGCGAATGAGTGGCTAACCTTCAGTTTTATCTTACCAGCTTGAACGAATATGCAGGGATATATAAGTTTTTCTGTATTTTTTTCATATACAGTATACTTCTCCCCTTCAAATGTTGTGATGGCCTTGACTAATGGCTGCAAGGACTCGACCACTGTGCCTCTCAGGAGTCCCAGGGTATATAGTTTTGCTTCAGACAGCAACCATATCTCTTCAGTGAAAAGGTACTTTTTATCAGTTCCAAAAATAGTTCTAAATTTAAGACTAGATGAGGTTTCGGGTACCGTCTTCTTTTAACTAGACATTGCAAACAGCAACACAAGTGGTTATTTTACAGTGAAGCACGCAGTATTTCAAATCTAGGTTTTTAAAGGACCAAAGACTTTGGTCTGCTTTGTTTCTATTTTTGTCATGGAATAAGTATAGTGAAACTAGTATTGTCACAACCCAAAAAGGAAAGTGACATGCAATTCTACACCCCCTTTGCACAGTCATCATATTTTGCACATTTTCTAAATAAATGTTTATTGATTCTTTTCTAACACCCAAGAGCTATTATTTGGTGGAAGCACTATTGGCAGCCGTTACAACTGTGAATCATTTTAAATAAGATTTTACTAACTTTGCATATGATTTATTGATAGTTTTTGTCAAAATTGTTTTTCCTCAGTAAATATGTTTGGCATTCATTAATAAAGCTATATTTCAGTTGTCTCAGATCTTTCCAGCAACTGTACATAAATTCTTAGAGTGAACCAAATAGGAAAATCCACAAATGCTTTCAAAAGCCATTCTCGCGTGTCTTTGGCATTACATGTTTTTATAATTGTTCAGCTTAAAAAATACAACTCCAAACTCCATCAATCAGTTGGATTTTTAGAAGAAAGGGATATGTTTTACTTGAACATTTTATCTGGAAATTGACTTCCTTTATATTTATTTTGTTCCTAAAAATCTACCTAGTACCAGAATGGCTTTCCAGTGTGTTGTCTTTTCATGCATAGCTTAAGTATTTACTTACAGTACATTAGCTACTGCTATATGGCTTCAATATCAGTGACCTCCCTATCAAATGTACTAACTTTATAAACAATCAATATACAGTTTCCCTTAAAAGTTGTGCTAAGTTAGTAGAATGAATAGCTGTAATTGCTGCCAAAATGTTATTACCAACTTTTAACTCTGGGCTGTGAAGACGTGCAATCAACATATCTTTGTGTTTTGCTATTATTCTATTGAAACTGTTATTATTTCATTAACATTGAAATATAGGTATTGATTATATAAACAAAAGTATTCCTCTTTCAGGCCCTCATGTTATCACAGCAAAAGACAGCACATTTGAAAACTGCACGGAGTGGGTAGAATTTCATTTTCCACTGTAAATTTAGGGTATGTCCCTGAATCTTTTCCTCACATCTGTTGTATGAGTTCCTTTTATCTATAGTTGAACTGCCCAGTTAACCAGACAGTTGTTATTTGCCCACTTGTGCATATACTGTATATATAAGTATACAGTTAAAATATTTAGTTTAAATATTCCTTGTCTTCCCTTGCACGCAATGTTCAGTGTTAACCACAAAACGATCCTGACCAGTTCTTTGCCAAGTGTGGAGCAGTATATTATTTTGTCTTAAGCATTTGAACCTTTTTTGCATCTTTCTGTCATGTAATGAAGCAATAAGGCCAAAGACGCAGTTCTTTTTCATGAATAGTCTTGTCTGTGGTAAATGTATTCATGATACAGCACTGCTGTAGTGCCTTATTGCACTTATAAAATGTGACCAACATGTTGAATTGTATATATTTGTAAAGTTGTAGAGTTAAAGTATTTCACGAGAAGATATAGTGCAAACAAAAACCTGATTTTGTTCATTATTAAATGTTGCCACAGACGAGTCCCAGTCATTCATACATGCATTAACAAGGTTAATGGTTCTGTACCCAAAAAAAGAAATGTAGCGGAAATGCGTGGAGGAACGATAATAAATCATAAACCATATTACCTCCCCCCACCCCCTGCGAATTCTCCTACATTTAGGCTATTATTGGTACATGACTGTATTTCACATTGTTGAGGTAGAAGTATGCTGTTTTTGTGTTAACCCAAAATATACAGTCTGCTCACGTTGTCATCCATGGTAAAGATGAGCAAAAGGATAATGCTGAAGTCAAGAGTAGAAAACTGCTTTGTGACATAGTGCTGGAAGAAAGGACTTTGTCTAACAGTGTACTTTGATGGATATTAAAACAAAATATAGTTTGTCACGATGAGGAAATTTAAACAAAATAATTTTTTATTTAAACAAAACATTGTCATGACGATATAGAGATGGATTAATGTTTCAGGCAAATATGTGCATACTATACTGGCTTATTTGTTGATCTGGAGTGCAACTGTTTTAAAAGGATTGCGAAAATGTGTGTCCTCTTGCATTTCTACTGACCTGAATAAATAGCTATGAAGCCTTACTACATGGTTTCCTGATTTCACAGACAGACCACTCAGAAGTTAAATCATAGTAAAAAATATTACCAAGAATTACCAATTTAATTGATAAGAAATGGTCCAGTGCTTCTTGCCACAGAGAGTGGACATTAAAGAGCCAATGCTTGCTTACACGGTTTTGTACATTCTGTGGGCTTTCGATCCATGCTTTCTGACAATGTTGTTATGCTAGCTCAAAAACTTGAAGAATGTGTAATTTGATAGAATATTTTTTTTTATATAAAATATTTTATGTATGGGTTTATAACCATCTTGTTTATAAAGAAAGGCTGTTTACTGATCACTTTTAGGGGAAAAAAGGTAGAGTAACACTGCTTTACAGCCTGTGGGGAATATACCATATCATGAAATACAATGTAACCAAAAAAAGGTAATTTTAGAGATTGAAATAGAGGTATCAGTGCTACAGTCAGAGACTGAGTGCATGTAAAATGTTTTGTCTTGTGCAGTTGTGATTCCGTAGACCACTAAAAATAAAAATATTGCTACAAAAAATGACCATTTGGAAAACTCAAGTTTCTTTAGCAATGGCAAATGCTGTCTTACCAATGCCTTTAGTCAACAATCACCAATAAGCCGTCCATCCTCGACATCTCCCTCATTTAACCAATCATTGTTGTTATGCAAAATAAATGAGTTGTAGTTTTCACCTGGATACCTTACACCTTATTCAGCTCATTCATTACACATCAGACAGTACCATCTGCAAATTCAGTGGAAGGCTGTTCTGGTCACATAGTTGAACTAATCTTAGTTGTGCTTTTATGGTAATCTGGGTGGCATTAAATTCCTTTTTTTTCAACCCATTGATGGTAAATAAATCCTTCTTGAGAACATGTAGGTAGCTCCTTTCTACCAATGAAATGCAGAAGTTCATTTATTTGTGGTATGTGAGGAAATAGTGATTTTGATGGCACAAAATTTTTGAATTTGATGCCTGCACCACATTTCAAAAAAAGTTGGGACAGGGGCAAGTTTACCACTGTGTTGCATCACCTCTTTTAACAAACTAGGGAAGCGTTTGGGAACTGAAGAGACCAATTGCTATAGTTTTGAAAGTGAAATGTTTTCCCATTCTTGCATTATATAGGATTTCAGCTGCTCAAAAGTTCAGGGTCTCCTTTTCATATTTTACATTTCATAATGCGCCAAATGTTTTCAAAGGGTGACAGGTCTGGATTGCAGGCAGGCCAGTTTAGCACCAGGACTCTTACTACGGAGCCATGCTGTTGTAATATGTGCAGAATGTGTTTTGGCATCGTCTTGCTGAAATAAGCAAGGCCTTCCCTGAAAAAGACGTAGTCTGAATGGCAGTGTATGTTGCTCCAAAACCTGTATATATTGTTCAGCATTAATGGTGACTTCATTAATGGACCATTGCCATTTTTAATTGGAAATAAAATGATAAAAAGGAACAAGAACCAACTTACAATACAACAATTCAACCACCAGAGGTCTAAAACAGGGGTGTCAAGTCAGCAACTGGTGCTCGCAACACACATCTGAAAGCCAAATTCATGGCGTTTTCTCATAAGCCACCGTAAACTGTTATAAAGAAATAAATCACATTTGATAACTGCATGTAACTTCCTCAAAACTGGTAGAAAAATATTTTCATTTTTCATTTGAATTATTTGTTTAAAATAGTTGGTTACAAATTAAGAGGCAAGCACTCTTTTGCTAGAAGCGCAATTAAAGGCCCAGATGTGCTATTAATGAGGAATTCTTCCAAATCTAAACCATGAAAAAGAAAAAATAATTTTGGAAAATACATGTATAAAAAATACACAATAACTTTAGTGCCCCCCATGGTTTATTAAGCCTTATTTTGCCTGGTATATTGACAAGTTATTAGCGCAGTACATTCATTTGTGCACTAAAGGACCTAGGGAAATGTTGCAGTGTAGAGAATAGGATGTCTAATTGAAAGAAACAAAAATGAGATTGAAGCCATTTTAATTTCATAACTCAAGTAATACCTGAAAATATTAGAGTCCATTTGCATGAAAACTGCAGTTTACCCATTTCGGTGTATATTGTTTGTGTTGTACACACTGCTCAGGAGGACCCTGCTGGTTTTTATTCCTATATTCACGAAAAACATGTCTTGAAAAAAACAAGACACCGGTTCATTTTTTTAATGCTTGTGAATGCTACCATCAGTGACTAAATTAATATGCCACTGACAATGTGTTCTGTGAAAGAACTAGAACTGACCCACACCACACCTAAAAAAAAAAGGTTAAGGGGTGGGTGGGTGGGTGTAAGCCCATTTTCGAAGCATACACGGCGCTTAAATGAACAGTGAACTCACTGCAAATCTTGACCATGAACTGCTGTCGGTATCTCAGCCTCTATGGTACAAGTAGACTATACTAGCTTGCAATTTCCACAAATGGAATGTGCTTACTTTTAAATGATTAGTAGTTTCTTCTGTTTAAACTGTGGCTAGCATGGGAACCCAGACCTCCAAGTATTAGCAGTATTAAGATTGACAGGGCAGTGACTGGGTGACTTTCCATAAACAGCCCATAGAAACTGGTTGGTCCCGCTAACTTTCTTCCTAATCTAGGATGTTGTGTAGGGTGTGGATGCAAACAATCTCACCCTTCTGTTTGGATGAAAAAATATGTCTGCCTTTGAGTGAATCCTACCTCTAGCTTAGTTCACTTTTTCCCCCGGATTGTTCCACCTCACTGAAATAATAAAAAATGCCTTGCACTTTGTAGGAATGGGGTTGTTAATGCATAGTCAAAGCCATTTCCAAAGGTAAATGTACAGCTCCTGCAGTGGGCCATTCAGCCAGTGAAATTACAACATACTTTCACCTGTCAAAACAAAGACTCGCTACAAAATTCAAAATTGTCAATACAGAGATTTCAGATGTGCTCACGCTTTTGCTGTACAATTGGATGTTCAGGGGGAGAATTATTCATTTTAAAATGGCTGTGGTTTAAATAGACCCACGCATTATGACTCAATATTCGAGAATATTGTGGTAATTGCAAAAGAAAAAAAAAAAATCACAACATAAAGTTAAGATCTACAACAAAAAAAGCATACCTCCATCAAACAATATTAAACAATGTGAGCCAATATATTTTTACTGAGCATCAGATTCCTCTAAAGACATGCAACACACACACACACGCGCACACACACGCGCGCGCGCGCACACACACACACACACGCGCGCGCACGCGCACACACGCGCGCACACACATATAAATTAAAAATATAATTATTCCAAGTCATCATTCACACTTCATCCACCCCGATACTTTTCAAACTTAACATTACAGCAGGACCATTGGGGCATCAAGCATCAGTAAAAGGTGAAAGACCAGTCTCAATAAGTTTGGTCCCTGTCAATAAAAACTGGATAATAAAGTCTGGATATTCAGGGTCAGCAAGTAATTTAAATACTATAGATATTGATAAAGGCCAGTGATCTTCCCCATGTGATAGAAACCTACCACTCCTGCAGCTTGGACTACATTCCATTCAAATGACAGCATTTTGAAAGTAACATGCCATGAAATTAATCATCTAGTCCACTTTGGGATTACATTCAATTCACATGACAGCATTTGATTGAGTTTTAAAGGACAGTCACAGATTGCCAAGATTAGTAACATAATTAAGGGTAGTTTCCCCCTTACACCTACAGACATTCCAGATTACACATCCTTAATACAAAATAAACAAATTCTATTTTTAAAGGTTACTCTAAAAGCACAGTTGCTAAGAAATAGCTAAGCAGTAGTAAGAAGGAATTATAGACAGGAAAGGAACTAAAAGGTGAGGTGAATTACCCCCACCTTTGGTCACCAAGCAAAGACCCTGAGCAAGGTAGTCTTAGTTCATTCTGCAGTGAACCAACATGAGCTGACCTCACCTACTGTACCAAACCCCCTATGAACAGCAATGATAAGGAAATCCAGGATGCAGAAAGAACAAAATAAATTGAAGACTATTGACATCTTGGCTTCACATCTAGTTCCATTGACAAACAGGATGGTACAAATATTTGTGTTTGCTCTCTAGCTAAGGACATATATATCAAACCCTAAGTCCAACAGAGTATTGTCAGAGAAACAGAAAACTCAGGACAGCATGACAGTGCTACTAATAACAGAGGCTGACTGTCAAATGAAGAACAAATCTAAAACATGGGCTTCTGGAAAAGATTTTTCCATTTTCAAATGGAAACATTTCAGAGGAGTTTGTATTTCTAAAGAAACTTGCATATATCCATGTATAAAACAGCTCTATCACTGATGGTAGTGAAGAACTTAATCGCAAGGGAACAAAGCAATTACCATACATTGAAAGCCTAGATAATAAGAATTGTTTTTAAAAAGAGGCTACACTCAGCTCTCAATGTCTTTGGTTTAGAGTTGCCTTGTTGTAACAAGCAGCCTGTCGGAAGCACTATCATTCAAGGTGCTTCAGTAGAGAGCTCTTTAAAAACACATTAAAACATTCACATAATCCCTGATAATTAGTTCACATCCAATAACTCAATTTCTAAAGTTTTTAAATGGTCAAACTCAAAAATAAAAAGATATCTACTGTGTATGCTAAGCCACTCCCTCTTTCATAAAAAAGAAAAAAAAGCTAGCCCTTTACAGAAAAGTGAGGCATATTGGATTCCAGTCCCTTACTGGTCACCCAGGTAAGACTTTGGAGCTTGTTTATAGAGGAAGTGAAGAATGCTGGTTTAGTATGGTCCACAGGTGAGAATGGCCTCTAGGGTAACAGGTGCTGGTGTCAGTTCAGTACTGTGGAAAAGTGAAACAGAAGTCTTCAAGTTGGACTAACGCTAGTGGAGATCCATGAGAGGCGGTCCCCAAACCAAAGCGATATCAACACCGCCAAGATTTTTCTTTGGTGGATCCCACACTTATGTTATGGGGTGGACTAAATCCTGGGGTGGATTAGCATACAAGTTCATACAGAAAACAATTATTCCATTAAGAATT
This sequence comes from Esox masquinongy, assembly GCA_016801175.1. Classification (NCBI taxonomy): domain Eukaryota; kingdom Metazoa; phylum Chordata; class Actinopteri; order Esociformes; family Esocidae; genus Esox; species Esox masquinongy. Next base: position 135,085 of record JACXGI010000167.1, on the reverse strand, counting down.
TAACTTGCAAAAGGTGTAATGGGGACAACGGTCATATCTTCCAGCACTACACTGGATTTTTTTCAACTGACAGAGACTTAAGTTAGAGTAGGCCACAGTAAACAGCCCTTCAACAAGTCTCCTGCAAAGGAAGATAGCCAGTTCCTTCAGCAGAATAAGAAACACGGGATAGTCCCCATCTCCAAAGCCCAAATGCTAATTTTGTTTATAACTGAAATTTTAATCCTGCAGCTAGAGCAGTGATCGTTAGGGTTTATGGTGTATTCCGTTTGAACGCCAGTAGCGTACGTAAGTGAGTGAACAGGAAGGAAAAATGCTTCATCTCTTTCCAGTCTTCATGTAGGATGGGATGGCCCCTCGGGCTGTGAGGCCTTCGAAGCGCTTGTAGGTGTAGTTGATGAAGACCCAGTCCTTGTTCTTCAGGTCTGCCTCAGAATGGTTGGACACAACAGGGGTAGCTAAGGAGAAAGAGTCAAATGATTATTTCACATTGAAATGGGAGGAAACCTATCAATGATAGCCTTGTTCCAAAGTTGCATTAGTTTAATGTATTAATAGGGTTTACGGCTGCACGATTTGGAATATTGAGTTGAGATTTCTTTGACAAATATTGCAATGACAGTTCTGATTTGCAATTTTCAAACATGGGTGTAAACAGCGCAGATAATCTCACTTAAAGAGAGAAAAGTTCAGTGTTTTCTATTTTAAACTTATTCCCAATTTGAAGGTGCAGCGTGTGTCGTACTATTAGTTTAAATGCTCATTCAATGCAATGGCGTTTGCATAGCTGTTTAGGCAAAATTTCCCAACCCTTGAGGTATATTTTCAGGCACCGACATTGAGCCAAAACTTTTAATAACCATGCTGTTGTGTATGTGGGACAATATCTTGATACCACTCGCTAGCTTGAAGCAGACATCTTCACTTGTAGTTGCAGTGTTAACTCAAACTAACATTGAAAAACCAATTATTTTAACCAAATTAGTCCAGGTATTTCAGTATTCTACATAAATATCTACAGCACCCGCAAGAAAAACTATTACGGACATACAATTTTTGGAGCTGAAAAATCATGCAAGTTGGCGATTTGGATATTGCACATGTAAATCGCAATTTCAATTATGATTCAATTAATCGTGCAGCCCTAATAGGGTTGTATTAATAAGGTACCAAATGAAAGTAAAAGGACCATGCCTGGGAAAGACTGCATTCGTCACAGACCATAGCAAAACATTTTTCAACAGACCAAATGTTATCCAAAAAAAACAAAACAGTTTAGTATAGTTTAGGTCTACTTTAGATACCAAAAGAAAGCACATAGAAAGTGTAACCAGAAAAGTACAACAATTTGTCCAATAGAAACGCATTTTCATTAAAAAAATGTTTTAAGCAAAGTTTCCATTATACGGAACCAGACAAAATACACCCATGGACACACCACACATTTCCACCAATAGTAAAAACCACACATTTCCATTCTCCTGCATGACCTAATGAAAACAACACTGTTCAACTATGAGTACTGACAGGCATTGGTCTTGGAGACAAAAAGCAACTTACCCACTGGCTGGAGGATATCAGAGTCTGGGAACTCATCAAAGTTAGATGTGTCATCAATGCTTTTGATCTCAATTGGAATAGCAGCGGGCCTCTCTCTATTAAAACAACAGGACCATGGTGTTAGAGTGATTGGAACCAAAGTTTTTAAATGCAGCACAGCACAGCGGCTGCTTTTAACAATGGGCGCATTCACCCCCACTCACTACAAGCCACAAGGCAAACCCCAGCAGCACCTCCCTGACCAAGGCCCTTCTTGCCCGGTTACTTAGGCCAGATGGCCAGATGGCCAGCTCTAGGTGGTTCCAAACTTCATCCATTTCAAATGATGGAGACCACTGTCTGAGAACTTTCAATGTTTTAGCAAATCTTTTAAAATAACCTTCCCCAGATCTATGCTTCAACAAAATTCTCTTTGAGGTATATGTATGGATTGGGGTTGCTCTGACATGCATTGTGAAGTGTGGGACCTTATATAGACATGTGTTTGCCTTTCTAAATTGTTGTCCAATCAATTACATTCGCAACAGGTGGACTCCAATCAAGTTCTAGAGACATCAAGGATGACCTAAGGACACGGGATGCATCTGATCTCAATTTGGAATGTCATGGCATAAGGTCTCAATGTACATTAGACATTTCCATTTTTAATAAATCGGCACAAATTTCTAAAAATGTTTCTTTCGCTTTGTCATTATGGGGTAGTGTGTCCATCACTGGCAGGAATATTAATTAAAGTCTACCTAATGTGGTCGTAGTCCACTCCTTCAAAGAAGGCATTGCTCTTGATGCTTTCCACCCCGGTGGCTCCGATCCGATGCTCCTCTTCACAGCAGAACTTGAGGATGAGGTCCTTGGCTTTCTCAGAGATGGGCACTTCCGGGGGAAAGATCAGTGTTTCCCGCCAGTTCATTACCTTTCTGTAGGTCTCTTGGGGTGTCTCAGAGCAGAACGGGGGATAGCCTGTAATACAATATATTCACAGGATCAATACACAACCCAAACATTGCCAAATGCATTGGACCGCCACAATTCTTTGACTTTCATAGGTTTATCTGCCAATTTCCAAAATCAAGCAATGCCTTTTCAGAGGCTCCAAGAGTTTGTCAACAATGGGATCTCACCAATCAGCATCTCATACATGATGACTCCAAGACTCCACCAATCGCAGAGCTTGTTGTATCCGTTCTGCATGAAAACTTCAGGGGCGATGTAGTCAGGCGTGCCCACAGTAGAGAAGGCCTGAAGGTGGGGAAAGTTTTTAAATACAGTAGACGCCAAAGTATCTTATAACCCATTGTAACAGACTACCCCAGTAAAAGTGTGTGTAAAAGATATGCTGCCCTCATCAAGTTTTATTCTCACCAACTGTCTCCGATTCTTCTTCCATGTCTCTGCTTTCCTCTTTGAGTTCATGTTGTTGAATGCTGTAATGAAAAATGAACAGTTCTATAAAATTATGCAACTGACATTCTGGTTATAAAGTATAAACCTTCTTCCAGGTTAAGCTGGTATATTTACCCATGTAGACTTCCAAATCTTAGTAACAAAAATCATCATGTATTTATTTACATTCTAGTCAATTAAAAACCTTATTTATTCAGGATTTTGAAAAAGTAAATCTCAACTAAGGGAGGTTTTCAGGATAATTACATGCAACTAAAAGATGTACACATTGGTAAATGCAATAATAAATGTTTAATACATTTAAATAATTTAACATTAAACAAATCACAACAAGATTAGCAGTGAAACATGTAGCATTGGGGAAGCTACTTTGAAAAGGTGTGCAATTTAGCCTATTAACGCTAGAACCGCCAAATGCCTACACCAATCAGCGATTGAGTTTGTAATTAAAATAAAACTGCCATTTTGAAAGCGACACCCTCCTCCTTCCAGTACTTTCCCTAAATAGGCGTATATTACATTGTTCCATTGTCAGAATTCAAAACTGACAAACGGAAAACTATTTAGAGACTATTTACCTTTTTTTACCCTGTTTTCCCACTTAATCCGCCAATAGCCCACTTAGCGTTGGTACCCAAATGGTACCCAGGCCCTAATCACCCCTCACTGACTGCATGACGTCAATGGATGAATACGCCATACTCCCCGATGAATGATCAAAGCCTTGGTTGAATTCGAATGAACTTACAAATTAAATACAAGATTTCCATGACCATTCAAAAACTTAATTAAGCTATTATTGAAACATAATACAAAAGATATAGGCTATTTATCACACGTTATCATTTTTCAATAGGAGATTGAGCTTATTGCTTAGGCTAATTCATCAAATGTAAATATTAAATGTAAATCTACAAATGTATTAATAATTATTCATGAAACGAAATACCAATGAAATTCTTTACCAGTCACCAATTACCAATTCAACAAATCTATTACATGTTACTGTTTTTATATTAGGAAAGAAAGAAACTGCGGAGAAGAATGTGTATGCTAATAGGGACGATTCGTATGCTAATGACAAGAAACGGCATTCGGCTCTGGCTGTTAATGTTCGTCTGAAAGGCTTGGCGGTTCTAGCGTTTCAAGTGACAATTAGGTCGATCTGATGCCAAAAAAGTACTGCCTAGTTCACCTATGAAAATGTAGTTCCATTAGTTAACTACACCCTTACATGGGAAGACAGTTATAAACTACTCAAAACACAACACAAATTTGAATTGAGTTCAAGTTCTACCAAGCTACTGCAAAATGCTATTATATCAACAGAGAACTTTAAGTAGTTCAGTATTCCCCAAAACTGAAAACATTACAGACACAATCTGGAAAATCTTCTGTTCAGTGATATTTCAAATTCATAGAATGTATAAAAGCCTTTTGAGCCATTGTGGATCCATTTCACCCTATTATAACCCAAATATTACCCCATTGTGGATTTGTTTCACCCTGTTATAACCCAAATATTACCCCATTGTTTATGCCTCGGAAACAACATGTAACTCCAAAATGCTTCCAAATATCACACTGCTCTTAACGGCTAGAGGTCTTAAAGGTCTATAGAGATTCCAGATTGTGGCTATAACATCCACACAAGGTGTTAGTATGTAAAGGAAGTTTGATTGAGGATGCCTGACTTTGCTTACTGAAGTCACTGGGGAGACTGTGGTTGAGGTTCTTGTAGAACTCGGTACGATGGGCTCTCTTCAGACCCGTGCATAGACCAAAATCAGACAGCTTAACGTGACCCTGAAACAATTCAACAAAGACACTTTTAGTATTGGTCATATCCAGGACCGTTGCTAGACAACATTGACATTATTACGATCAGTGGGCCCGCCCAGGTCATGGGCCCTGTGAATCATATCCACACTTCCCCGCATCAGCTACGGCCCTGGTCATATTCATTATACACCATAGCACAACTTTTGCAACAGAAAAAAAATAATAATAAGGTTCACATTGAACAAATTAAGTTGGTTTTCTTGAAATGAGTTCTGTAAAACTCATCCAAACCACCACAGTTTTAGCCCATGTTTGTGTTATTTTGAGTCCATGCTCAACCTCACCCTGGAGTCCAGTAGCAGGTTGTCAGGTTTAATGTCTCTATGGATAAAGCCCAGTTGGTGGATCGAGTCGATGGCTAACACTGTCTCAGCAATGTAGAACTGAGTGGCCTCCTCAGTCAGAGTATCCTTCTTCATCAGCAGGGTCATCATGTCACCTGTAGGGGGCAGCAGGTTTTTAAAATCACTAGATTGGAACTGGGATTTTAGGTAGATAAAAAAACAAGAAAAGGAAACAGGCAAGTGTAGTTCAGCCAGCCCGCGATTAAAAGGGATGAATGATGTTGCCCTCCCTGGATTCGAACCGGGGTCTCCCATGTGATAGACTGTCTTTAACCACTACACCACTAACCTATACGTTTGCAGAGGTGTGGTGTCGGTATACTTCTTCATTGTTAAACCAATTAATCAAAACTCCAGGGACCTTGAAACTAGTTCCCTACATTAGCTAACATCCAAACAAACAACAGGTTTAACAGGGTCGCTACACTTCATTCAACGCGTTAAATTAGAAATTGTTTATTGTAGATGGCTAGCTAATAGCTATGACTCCAATCCCTCCATGGCTGGTTCGTTGCTGTAAAAAACAATGACAGTTGAATAGCCAGCCACTATGCTATGTGAACTACGAGGAAATCGAAAGCATTGTCTTAATCTCAAATAGCATACTACAAGTACGTACTTCCGGGATGATGGTGAACTAGGTACTGTTTTGTATATAGTAAGCTAGCAGAACAGTATTGGGACATACTACCTTGTCAGAAAATTGCATCTCGACATTAGATAATTTTGTCACAAATATCATGCCAAGTTTGAATATTTCACCAAATATCATTAATCATTGTGTTAAACTGACTAATGTTTCTTATTAAATTTACTTCCACCACAAATAGCATCTATGAAATGTATGGCTTTTGCTACTGGCCATTTTAACAGCTTGTTAGATAGTAATAGGCCTACTAGTATCTACTTATTACTTGGAAGTCATAAAAATTGAACCACAACAGCTAGAGAGTCTGAAGATTAATTTTACACTGACTAAGCTATTTAATTTCTTAGCACAACAACATGTTTTTCTTTAATTTGTGAATGACATTGATACAATAACTATCAATATAGGTGACGATAACTGACCTTTTTGTAAAGTGAATAGACTACAGAATCGTGGAAACCCCTTCTCTTTTAGTGTGCAAGGGGTTGTGGTCTATATTACCCCAAAAAGCAAGCACAGATGCGTACTTCAAAAATCCACCAGAAATAATTGCAATATAACCGTAAAGAGTTTTATTTTAGGCTTACTATAACGTACCTACTGAAGCTTGTAGCCAGCGAAGTTTGTCTATCCTGAATAATAATAATAATAATAATAATAATAATAAATAATACATTTTATTTTTAGGCGCCTTTCTAAGCACTCAAGGTCACCATACAAGACACAAATCATAATAAAGATAAAAACAAACAGAACAATGCTAAAAGCAGAATGAATCATGATGATGAACATTGCTATAAGCAGATGAAGTGATCATGTTAGATATGCCAGTGTGAAAAGATGAGTTTTCAGACGGGTTTTGAAAATGGAATGCGAGTTGATGTTACGGATGTCTGCTGGTAGAGAATTCCAGAGGTTAGGGGCAGAGCGGCTGAAGGCTCTAAACCCCATAGTGGTCAAACAGGCAGGAGGTACAGTGAAGTGAATAGAAGAAGACCTGAGAGTACGGGTGGGTATGCTGATCTGAAGAAGGTCAGTGAGGTACAGAGGAGCGAGGTTGTGAATGTTCTTGAAGGTGAGGAGCAGAATCTTAAAATCAATGCGGTATTTTACTGGGATCCAATGTAACTGCTGAAGAACAGGAGTGATGTGATTAATAGATGTTCTGGTGATGATACGAGTGGCAGAGTTCTGAACCAGTTTTTGTATAAGTTTGAGAGGAAGACCGAAGAGAAGAGAGTTACAGTAATCGATACGGGATGTTACCAGGGTGTGAACGAGAATGGCTGTACTAGTGGGTATGAGAGATGGACGGAGACGATTGATGTTACGTAAATGGAAGTATGCAGACCGGGTCACATTATTAATGTGAGCTTGAAATGAAAGTGTGCTGTCGAGGATGACACCCAGACTCTTAACCTGAAGGGAGGGAGAAACTGAGGAGTTATCATTGGAAAGCGAGAAACTGTCATGTTTTGTCAGAGTGGATTTGGTGCCAATGAGGAGAACCTCAGTTTTGTCATTGTTAAGTTTGAGGAAGTTGCAGGAAAACCAGGATTTGATTTCCGTTAAGCAATCAGAGAGGGAGGTGGGTGGGAGGGTTGAGTTGGGTTTAGTTGACAGGTATAGCTGGGTGTCATCCACATAGCAGTGGAAATGGATATTTTATGGAAGATATGACCAAGAGGAACTAGATAGATGATAAACAGAAGGGGCCCCAGGACAGAGCCCTGGGGAACACCGGTAATGACAGGAGATGGATGTGATTTGAATGTTCTGAGTTGGATGAATTGAGTGCGGCCAGAGAGATAGGATTTATACCAGTCCTAAGGTGTCAAGGAGGATGTTATGAGAGATGGTGTCAAAGGCCGCACTCAGATCAAGGAGGATGAGAACGGTTAATAGTCCAGAGTCAGCTGCCATGAGAAGGTCATTAGTGATTTTTACCAGTGCTGTTTCAGTGCTATGGCAGGGGCGGAAGCCAGATTGGAATTCTTCATAGAGGTTATTGTCAGACAAGTGTGCAAGAACCTGAGATGCAACTGTTTTTTCGAGGATTTTAGATAGAAAAGGAAGGTTAGAAATAGGACGGAGGTTATTGAAATTATTGGGGTCAGTCGATATCACGAGAGAGGACGTTTAAGTTAATGTCCTTAATGTTACGGAATGAGACGACACGTGGCAGTTTTATTTTGGACAGTGTCAAGTTAATATTAAAAGATATTAACGTGATCAGAGATGGGAAGATCGTCTGCAGTACAACCAGTTGGAGTAACACCAGAGCAGCATATCAAGTCCAAAACATGACCTTTGGAGTGAGTGGGAAAGTTGATATGTTGCTCCAATCCAAAACTGTCCAGGCAAGATGTAAAATCCTTTGTATAAGCATTATTGATATTATCCATATGTATATTAAAATCCCCCAACAATATTATGTTAGGGGAAAGTGAGCAGATATGGGGAAGAAAAGCGCTGAATTCGTTTATAAAATCATTATTGGGCTTGGGTGGACGATAGACAGTGGCCACGATAGTAGGAGTAGGCCCATTCAGCTGTAGGGCGATGGATTCAAATGAAACGTGAACAGGCACAGAGACAGGAGAAACTTTCCACTTCTCACGATATAATATGGCGAGACCTCCTCCTCTGCCTGATTCACGGGGTTGACAGATGTAAACAAACCCAGGAGGAGTAGATTCATTCAGCTGTGAGAAGTCGTTAGGTTGTTGCCATGTTTCAGTCAAACAGAGAAAGTCAAACTTACGATCACACAAGAGATCCTGGAGAAGACCCTGGTTCGTAAGAGAGCGGATGTTGAATAATCCGAAGCTGACGTTGTTGTGGTCATATTGGATGGTGGTGTTAACCGACCTGGCTAGGCTGGCTACGACAGTGTGGTCAACTTTCCGTCTGGAGTTTTTTGGAGGGTGGCGAGTTGAAGACCAGATGGATTGTATTGGTTTGGAGTCGTCGATGTGATAACTCTGTCGGAGACCACGATGGATCCGACGGGAATGACGAACAATGTCCAGACAACGATGTAATGCCAATGGTGGATCAGACAGGTGGAAACATAGTTGCAGGAGCTCAGCAGCTGTGTATTGGAGTACTGCTGTCGTTGGATTGAGTATGAAAGACAGGGCAGTTCAGGCGAGCACGAACCATACAAATAACTTGTTAATCCACATGGTTGCTGGAGACGATGTTGAGCCAAATGAGGGCTTCGGGCAGGAAAAACAGCCCAGTGAGGAGCGGGAGCCCGGCGATACGTAACAGGTAAGCTAGTCCAAGCATACACACTGGATAGTCAAAACTGCTAGATAAGATTACAACCCTGCAAAGGTCAGTAGAGAAAGCGAGAGATCAAAGTCAGAGGACAAAAATGACTAGAAATAATTAAGAGGGCCCAGAGAGTAGCAGCAGCCAACCGCGCCAGCGTTCACTCCCGTCCCGTCCCTGTACTTAAATCCTAATGCATACTTTTTTCAGTCCGTGGCGAGGATCGAACACTGGTCGCCCACATGGCAGTCCGCTTCTAAACACTACGCTATTTAACAAGTGTCAGTCATTCACTCTTCTTGGCCGGCTCTGCTTACGCGGTCCGGCAAAAATTAACTTGTTTTGGTGGAATTACATATTGGAATGGGTTGCATTGTTGTTTATTTTACAACAATTACATATTTTAGTTATTCCATACAAAACATTTATTTAAAAAACATACACATTTTCTTTTCTTCTACTCCTTACTGAATGGGACAGGGACAGTATTCAGAAAGTCTCAGATTACAAGTGCAGAATAAAGTGGAATAGGCCCTTCTAGACAAAAATACAAATGGAATGAATACAGGCCCTTGGCGTCTAAACAGACTTGAAAAACTGGCTAATTTGCAAGCTGCCAACTGGAAATTTTTACTTCGACCCATTATGTAGAACTCAGGGTTCCGACATATAGGTGCCGTGTATGGGTGTCATACCACCAGGCAGGAACTCCATTATGAGATAGAGGTTCATCTTGTCCTGGAAGCTGTAGAACATCTTGACCACCCACAGGCTGTCTGCCTCCACCAAGATGTCTCTCTCTGCACGGATGTGGCCCACCTAAAAATACACACACCTTAATTGGGGAAAAAGGCTCTGGGTAATGGCTGTATTGGAATGGAAAAATGGAACAATATCAAATACAACCACATTATTTCATTTGCCAGACAATATTCCAGGCTTTCCCCTCACCAGCCTCCTGTCTGCATCAATTCCTTCATTTCAGACACAATGTTGATATCCAAGACACTACTTTTGAAATCTGTGGGAAAACATTAAGGTTTACCTCCCCTTCCACTTAGTCCACCTCACCTGTTCCTTTTCCAACATGTCAGCCTTGCGGAGGATCTTCATTGCATACACATGGCCGGTGTCTTTCTTCTGTACCAGACGCACCTGGGGACAAAAAGAGGATCAAACATACAGTTATTGAATTAAACATTGGACGTTTGCATGGCTACATAGGTTTGTATAAAAGGGTTATTCCTACCTCTCCAAAAGCTCCTCGACCAATCACCTTGAGGGACTCAAAGTCCTCCAGCCCTAGGCGGGTTCTTTTGAGACGCAGGAACTCTGTCTCTTTCCTGGCGTGCTGGGAGCGGCGGATGCGTTTCTTCACAGATCGATGGGCCAATAGTTAGAATGGTTAGAAGGTCTGTGTGTCTGGGGGTGTGTGTGTGTGTGTGTGTGTGTGTGTGTGTGTGTGTGTTCAATCTCACCTCCTCATCGGCCAAGCCCTCTTGGTCCATCACCTTCTCCAACTTTTGCTGCCTGCATAAGTGCAAAAGAACATTGAATGTTTATCATGCAATGATTCATTGATTTTATCTGACCTTTAAAATACATGTTTCACCTGTCAGACACCACAAAACTACTGAGGTTATAAACACACTGAAGTCAGACCTGTCTCCATTGTGGTTCTCTATATCAGGGGCCATATTCACAAAACATTTTCTTACCACTAGGAGGACTCCTAAACAGGACTAAAAGTTCCTAGCTAAGAGTTTCCGCTTAAAACTTATTCATAAAGCTGCTAAGACCAACTTTTACAAAGGAAAGGGGAGAAGTCTTAAGCAAAGAGAAAGGGCGGGGTTGACACCGTTGCTATGGATGATGTGTTCCGCGAACAAGCTTACTTACTATGCCCACAGTGATTGGCTGATAGGGGAGGTCTCTCAGTGAATTCCCCATAGCAATATTGTAGAACGATGTGTCATGTTGCCATATTGTGTCACCGATTAAACATTAAACCAAGAATGATACCGACTAGTCAATATATGTTCAGCTAATTGTCAGCTTCTTACATGCATGTCTGGCAGCTCATAAATGCACGTTCATCTTTTGATGGTGCAATAATTTGTGCAATTGTGAGTCCCATCTATAGCACCAACTACACCAGGTGGTTGAGCTATGGCCATGAAGTCGGCTTTCTTTCTTTGTAGTTGGCGAACATCGTGAGGAAATCAAATGATTTGTCGCAAGATATGGGGTCTGGGGAGGGCATTTATTGTTTGATGTAATATTCTACTGACAGATGACTGAGATATACGTAGTTTGTATGCGCTGCATTTTCCCTGTGGCCAAGCAGCGTAGTTACAACAAAGTAGCGTACAATCACAAACTTGATCTCTGATGTTATTGGGTTGTTTCTGTTTGTTGGTGAAGTGACAGCATCCCTGACTAGCACTACAATCATCATAATACCCTTGCGATTAAGGCGATACCTTGTTAAAAGCTCAGTATCAATGTTTCTAAAATGTCGACCTGATTACGAGGTGGATTCCCGGCAGTAGCCCTTTTAGGATTGTTTGTGACTTGGTTTTAGTGACTTAGGTGTCCTCTTGACTATACCTAACTTTTCACAGATTTAGGAGCTGGTTTTGGCGCTAAAACACGTTGTGAAATACTCTTAGGCCTGGAGTCCAGTAGCAGGGTCCCCCGCCCATTTTCTTTTCTTTTTTTTGATTTTAGGAGTTACTCCTGCATCAACAAGTTAGGAGCTGATTTCTGTATCTACCTACATTTTTAATTCCAGCTTATTTACACATGGCTGTGTAATGGTGAAAGTAATGCTGTTTATTGTAGATTAGTGTTAGTCTGTCGAACCTCTGAAGATTCTTCCTCTTACTTTACAAAATAAACCAAATAACATCAGTATTATAATGATAACATTTCCATCACTTCAAAAGCAAAACTTGCATGAGTGGCCAGGCTAGCTGGCTAGGTCAACAAGAGGCCATGCCTCTTCAAACTGTTCCTGGTTTCAGAGAAAGGTGTTCAGGGAGATGATTAATGAACATTCTGGTGTCTGGAGTCCATTATGTAGAGGGCTGCTCTAGGAACTTGCCTTAGTCATGTAGCCACTGGAATTTCTTACCATGTATGGCACCATTTGGGTGATGTTTGAGTAGCTCTGGGCAACACAAAGCTCACCACAGGCAGAGTTCATAAGGCACACAGTCTTAGCATTGCATTTGTCTACTGCACCTCCCATTTCTCTCAAGCCTTACATGACTTCAAATGATACATGCTTAACCTACAGTACACATTAACTTCCAATACATCGTTCCAAAACCTAGCTGCTAAGCTAATTTATAAAAATTCCACAATAAGTACCTCACCCATTCTATAATACTTCTTGATTAGTCTGCATTATCTCTGAACTGAAATGACCTTAGTGGGTGGGGCTCACAAGACGGATTTCCTTAAAGAATGCCAGGGAGGGGAGGTCTATTGTTAACATGAATACTTTTGGTTTTGTTTTATAACCCAGTGAGCATACATGCCTATTTACCAAGATATCAACCAGGGAGGTCACCTGCCCAACAAAAAAAATGTGATGGAATAAATACTACTACAGTGTTAAATGTCGATACAGATAATGCAATGATCACCAAGTCTCAGTTGTGAAGTTCATATTCAAAGGAACAAAAACCCGAACGGTGGAATGCATTGGTGGAATGCCGCCTGTTGACTCAGCCCAGGGGGGTGACGCATGTGCTGTTGGGCTCCATCCCAGTAACTCCTCAAATGCATGTGAGTGCACGCACAGCAGTGTTCTAGAATACTGAACAGTTTGCTTCAGTACCACACGAATTCTCAGCAAAGCTCAAGGAGTTTACATATTCACATAAATAGTGGATGCTTACAAGAGCCACCAGCCAGGCTGGATAATCATTTGTGAGGATGTGTGGTGCTGATTTGCCCTACTCAGTGTTCAGGGAGGCTTGCTGGTAAGGGCCCAATAAGCAGACCATATTAGCACAGTATTGCATTCAATATACCTGCGCTAGGGCTGAAAAATTAATCAAAACTGCGATATTGACATGTGCAATATCAAAAACACCAACTTACAAAATGTTCAGCTCCATAAAAGGTGAATGATATGCAGGCATTGTACGTCCGTAATTGTTTTTCTTGCGGGTGCTGTAGCTATTTTTGTAGATTACTTATATACCGGGACTAATTTTGTTAAAATACTTGATGGTTTTTCAATGTCAGTTTAAGTTAACACTGCAGCTGCTAGCAAAGATGTCTGCTTCAAGTTAGTGAGTGGTACCAAAATATTGTCCCACACACAACAGCATGGTTATTAAAGGTTTCAGCTTCAATGTCAGTGCCTACAAACAAACTTAATATGGGAGAAAATATACCTCAAGGGTTGAGAAATTTTGCCTGACCAGCTATGGCAACGGCACAAACGCTGCAAACACCATTGCATTAAATGAGCAGTTAAACGAATAGTTCAACACAGGCTGCACCTTCAAATTGATAAATTTAAAACAGAAAACACTGAACTTTAACTCGATTTTTATTCAGTTTAATAGCACATTACGTAGGCTATGATCTCTATTTTTAAGTGAGATTATCTACTCCCACGTTTGAAAATCGCAAACCATAACCGTAACTGCAATATTTGTCAAAGAAATCACGATTCAAACTTATATCCAAATTGTGCAGCCCTAACCTGCGCTGTCATGATCTACTGTTGAAGACACACAGGGTCATGGTGCATGGTGCAGTAACACTGCACAGCAAATCATATGAACAGCTCCCAACCAGACACTGGGGTTCACTCTCAACAAGTTCTGATCCTTGTCAAAAGAAAACCGCAACAACTTGGTAACATCAGCGGAAGAAAAAAAAAAAAAAATCTATAAAATCGGTTACTTAGTAAGCTGGAGCTGCAACGCAGGAGAAGCATACCGGCAGCTCAAGCAGCCAACAAGGCTGCATGGTGTGTGTATGGGTGATAGAATGTGTTTTACATTAAACCACCCTACAGCTTTATTATTGAATGTTTTCAGCATGTACCTACACTTTGTAAACAGACGAGGTGTCAAAACATACACATGGTGCGAGTTAGTAGCTCATTTATGTTGTTGTTCTAACAAAAAAAGGAGTAACATTTCTGCTTCATGTGAAATGCAGAAAACATTTTTAATCAACTTTTTCCTACCTCATCTCTCTCTCCTCATGCTGGGCAATGAGGTTGCTGTAGAAATTCTCCAGAGTCACTTTGGCCATGGTCACACGCTCCTTAGTATGGTTACTCATCGAGGAGCAGGAGCTTTGGCTCGTCATTGCCATGGTTACCTGAGGGACGCATAAGAGAAGGGGGTGGGTGGAGCCTTCAGCCATAACAGGAAATAGGGCTAGAGTAGTCCAAAATAAAGTTGCATTCTTCACCATCCTTTCAAATGTACTTTTAATTCAGACCAGGCTAGAGGCCTATAGTTGAACGTCTTTATATCAGGCCATAATTTAACTTTCACTACACCTTTTTCAAATTGCAGCTGAGATCATCTCTTTAATAAAGAGGGGTTAAAGAAAATTGGTTACCAAGTCCCTGTACAGTTGCTCAATGTTCACTCAGCCATTGCACATTCTGCATGGTTGAGCAAAAGGGCAACTGTAACCATGAGGTAGCAGTAGGAGGATGGGAGCGGAAAGTGGAAAAAGGCATGCACAATGAGACAGTAAACGAGAAAAAAAGTTATCTTATACAAAATAATTTGCATGACGTTTCTGTTTACATTCATGTGCCAAAACTTGGCTTATATTATTGACATAAGCTAAGTGGGTGCAGCAACTTGACCAGTCTTATCAGTTTTCACATTAGGTCACCGATAAAAAATAACCATCTACACAAACCTCAATAACAGTAAGTTAATTGCCATTTTCTTATTCCACCTCAACTACTCTTGATAATTAGCCAAGGTAAAACCACAAGTAATCATCAGACAAACAATGTCAACGTTGTTTGATTAGATTCAAAGTCTGTCTCATTGCATTTCTTTCCTACGACCTGGTTGACAAGACCAGACCCATTTAATCAGAGTATGGCCAGTGTTTAGAACATATACCATATTTTCATAATTTATTCAGAAATATTTGCGATAATTCCCTATGTAATTAAACGCTCTAAGCAAACAAAACCAACCAGTGACATTTAGGTGTTATTATTGATGAGCATAGCCTACGGATATTGTATCTAAGCCTACAGACTACTATTTTTTGGTGTCAAACTGCCTATCTACTTAAACTTTTTTCCACATAACTATTAGATATATCTTATCCAGAAACATTAATTATATGTTAGCAATGGGGGTGGAGGGGAAAGTGGTGCTCTGAATATTTCAACGCTTTGGGCCAAACTCTTAACCCATAACGGTTAGCTCATTAGAAAAACACTGCATTACACAGTGAGTCACCTGAGGCTGACTTTCTATATAAAGCAGGCAGAGGAATTCAGTTACTGCTGAACTGAACATTAGAATGGGCAAAACAAGTAACCTAACCAAATGAGCATGGCATGATCATTTAGACCAGACAAGCCGGTTCCAGTCTCCATTTTAATGCACTAGAGTGTCTAGGGCAGGGGTGTTCAACTCTGACCCTACAAGGTGCAGAGACTGCTAATTTTCAGTTCTACCTGATCGTTAATTGCACCTGCCTGGTCTCTCAAGTCTAAATAAGTCCCTGATCAGAGGGTTGCAATGACAAAACATAGTGGAAATGGCCTTGAGGTCCAGAGTTGAGTTTGAGGGGTCTTGGGTTTATAGAGAATGGTGTGCAGAATAGCATCTTGGAACACACAGCTTGTCTGCCCTTGTCATGAATAAGCTATTGCAGAAGACAACCACACAGGTTTCCACTCCAGCTAAAAACAAGACAGCACACAATCACCAACACTGGACTGCTAGATTACAGTATTATACTAATTTAGCCATGTACTAAATACAAGTTACAACTGAAATTCCAATTCCACTTTTAACCCAAACCCTCCAAATTGGAGAAACGTGCCCAGCTACCACACTGGGCATCCGGGGAGCTATTAATAAAGGACTAAACCACAGACTTGCTGGCATCAGATAACCAACACTAAACCACAAGCCACCCATGAGGAGTGGAAAAACAGACTGGTTGGGATAGAAAGCTTTTTGACTTAGTGGCTGTTGCAAATAAGGAGCCCACATTATTATTATTATTTTACAATCTATCATAAATACACAATTTTGATCAAATATGTATCAACACACGTATATTAATGTGATCTAATAGAACCGAGTTTATAGGAATTTGATGTCAGAACCCAATTAATTAAAAGATTTCTGCATGGCATCTACAGTGGGCGGGACTTTCATACATTTATAGACAAATTAAGTTTCGTTTTGAATCTAGGCAGCTGCAGATATCAGTAACGTAGGTAGTTAGCTAACTGATTATTCCAAAAATCGCAACAGCCAGTTAGCGCGGATACATTTAAAGTATGTTGTTATTCTGGATAAATTCCATTGCGACATTAGTTGCAAGTAAAGGTGTAAAATCTAGCTAACGACATTAGTCCAGTACTAGCTACTACTGTAACTGTTCATAACGGTACTGTCGGTAACTACGAAGTAGATAGCCAACTGACTAGCTAGCCGTTTGACGTACAGTTACTGTCATGGTGTAGTAGGTAATACAGCGAAAACGTTAGTTCCGTAAACAATCACATTAGCTAACAAACGTAGCTAATGAAAATACATTATATACAGTATGCAGTGCAAAACTATACCCAACCACAACCAGGTAATGTTACATCAACTAGTTAAATCTAGCAAACACTGGCTATTGAGACATAGCTTCAATAAGTTAGCCCGCAGCAGCTAATTTGTCTTAGCCAAGTTAGCAAAACTAGCATAGCTAGCGTGTCTTAGCCTGTGCGAAAACTAGAAAGGTTATGTAGTTTCCATAGTTAACAATAGTTACATCACTTTATTTGGCTATTCAACAATGTGTGAGCTGCAAACAAGTGACAAGTAGTAACACAAGACAATATTAAATATAACGTTTAATTTCAGAAAACTATTTTCCGTCTCACTGCAGGTAGTTTATTGACTTACCTTAGGAGGAACGACCTCTCTACGCTCTGCTGTAAGTGGCTGAGTACTGTAGCTCAAACACTTAAAATTCTGGTTGGCTCACTAGCTTTTCTCTTTTCGCACACAAACGTTCATGGTGCATGCCGCCACCTACTGTGCTGGAGACCCTGATTCTTCTTCTTTGAGTTTGTATTAACGCATCGCAACCAACTTTAAGGTTCATATAACGCCACCTACGGAGCTGGAGTGTGAGGCAGATCGTAATAATACTTATCCTTATTCTTATCTTACAAACATATTCTACATCCTTCAAGCTAGTCGTGTTTCATACATTTCAACCGTTATTCCTTACAAAATACCTTAGTTATATGAAAAAACGTTTTTTTGAACATGACAAAAAGAGTGCACAGATGTGGATTCTGAGCTACATTTGTAGATAACTATATTTTGGCAAGGTGCTGTGTGGTGCATGTGTTTCTCCTATCACCAAGCTCTGTCAATATAATAGTGTTGCACATTTGTATAGAAAATCTGCATATTATTTATTTGTTGTTGAGATTAAATACTGTTCCAATAATTCTTTTTAATGTGAATATGCCCACAGTCTGATATGGGAGTCATTCTTCATGTAGGTTTCTTGGAAGGGTGAAATATCTGAGGACAGATTTTTCAAATGGTTTAAGACATTGCATCTCTTACTGGTTATTTAAAACTCTGAGTTCCGTGAGCTAAAAATAAGCATGCAGATGGCTTTTAGACGGATAGCGGTGGAGTGTTGCCTGCAGGTGGCAGCACACACACTACTTCACTCATGCATTCGCTCTGAGTTTCAGAGTGAATCTTCTGGATTTTTAGGTGGATTCAATATGCATTTAGGCATCACATCTATTCACAGACAGGATGCTTTTCTGTTGTGCCGTTTCCCTGTTCTGTCCTACAGTAGATTGGTTGTGCATTTACATGGCGGCTTTTGTCTTCTTGGGATAATGACTTCCCTGGTGGCTGTCATCCCTCTTTGGCTGTTATGGATGCATGCAGCCGGTACTGCCTGCTGGCCCTCATGAAGGGATCCTCTGGTACCTGGTGCTCAATGCCCTCACCACAGCCCCGTTCGAGCCTCTTCAGTCAGTGCTTGACCAGTTATGTCATTTAAGACAGGAGCAATATAGTGCTGTCGGTCTATCCCTTCGGCACTTTGTTTGCAGTTCATGACTCTAATGTTATGCTGCTCCCTAATTCGGCTATTGTGCCTAGCCGCCATGTTCCTTTCGGGTTCTAGATAGCCACCTACCCTTTTCTTGCTCATTTATATGGACTGCACCAGGGGTTCGGGTCCTGTAAACAGTTGTTTCTGTCATTTACGCTTGGCAAGGTCTGTCCCACTAGTACACTGGGGCCATTTCTATGGTTTATCAGAGCAAGCGTCACGAGTTGCCCCTGGGGTGCTTCCTCACTAACAGGGGGGTGGTGGATTCCTGGGGTCTCTTTAAGAGGTTGTCTGTGGTTGAGATTTGCACGGTGGCCCAATATCTGTTTCATTCGTTGCGTCACCGAGGTGACCATCCAAAAGAGAACATTGGACCATCTGAAAGAGAAAATGTATATAACCTTCATTCCATGAGGGAAGGAATAAATGCCACTCTTCTTGGGGCCCATGCCCTTTAAGTCACAGTGATGAGCGGTTCTGAAATCAGTGAATGCAGGTGTACTATGGTATAGCTGCTGCAAATCTGTAGGGCGTCATCTGGTGTAATTGTTTTTACAGATACGCTTGACACATATATGTTCACCATTATTCCCTCCCTCAGGAAACATAAGTTATGTACATATCCCAATGTTTTTATTCCAAAGGTCCTGGCACCCTTTACCAGGGACAGGATTTTTTGTGGTTTATATTTTAAGTGTTTTCAAATGGACCCAGCAAGACAATGACCAAGCACAAATTAAAACCCAGAAAGAAATGGTTAGCCCTATAGTGGGCTAAATGATAGTGTTATGGGAGCAAAGGATGGACACAGGAAGGGAGGGCAGTCTACAAACATGAGGGTCTTTTATTAATTATTTGTCAGGAAGACTGGATAAAGTAAACAAAACCTGGAACCGCAAGCAGGATTCAAATGTTTGCCTCGCCATGACACAACTAACTGCAATGCAAGGCAGTGACTTTACCTCTATGCCTTTCAGTGGCCCTGGGTGTGAAAAAAAAAATGTCTGCAACTGTATTATATAATCCTATTAATAATTTTTGGGCTTCAGGGGAAATTGACAATAGGAATGTAGTGAACTAAATGTAAAACATGCCTTTCACTGACGAGTGGTTTCCGTCCTGCCACCATCAAGGCCTGATTTGTGGAGTGCCTCATGGCTTGGTTTTGCTCTGACATGCTGTCAACTGTGGGACATTATATAAACAGGTGTGTGACTTACCAAAGGTGTACATCAGTGAAGTTGTAGAAACATCTCGGATGTTCAAAGGAAAACAGGATGCACCTCTGCTTAACTCCCAGTGTCATAGCAAATAGTGTAAATATTTATATTGATATTTACGTTTTATTTTTTACTACATTTGCAAAAAAATCTTAAAACCTGGTTTGCTTTGTCATTGTTGGGTATTGCGTGTAGATTGATAAGAAAAAAATCTATTTAATGAGTTTTAGAAACATTGTAACATAACAAAATGTGGAAAATTAAAGGGTTCTGAATGCTTTCTGAATGAACTGTAACCATCAAGGTAATTTTGCTTTGATCTAAAAAGGGTTCAACTCCTAATTCGCAATACTGGTCATAAATTAAATGTTGCTAACAGTGAGGCAGTTTAAGTAATGACTGTGAGGGACTTAAGATAAATATGCTAAATATATCTACAGAGATGTCTCCACCTAAAGATACAAAACAACTTGGATTACGTCGCGGTAGTTCGTTTAGGATGTTTCAAAATAAGAGTCTAGTATACCTGAAGAGCTGCTAATGAAAAGACAGATGCTCATTTATAGTTCAGTTAATATATTTGGATATTGAACTAATGCGACGATTCAAAAATATGTTAATGAATGTATGTAATCAAATATACAAAGCACAAAGAGCGATTGAACAAATGAGCCATTTTTTTCTTTTGTGCGCCGGAAGTGGGAAATCCCTACGCCTGTCAAATCCAGGAGCGTCATGCTGGCAACATTAGAGATTCCGTAGCAACAATAAGACTTTTGGTTTTCGGATTTTGCCTTCAAAATAAAAGTCAGCGGTAAAACGCGATATTAATAATATTAAATGAATCGATTTTGCCACTTTGCTTAGTGTATATTGTAAGCATGTATTGTAGGAAATGTTCAGGAGAGTGGATAGAGTAATTATATGCAAAAAAAAATCAAGGGGCACTGTGTATTTGCAATTGTTGCTGGCATTTTACTCCACCCATCCTACATCCTATTGGCCACAATGTAACTAAATGGATATGAAATACGTATTGCCCTGTACAGAAAAACATTGATTTTTTTTTGCATATAATCAATCTATAGAGTCTCCTGAACATTTCCTACAATACACTCACTGCAGCGTATGGAATAGTTTTTTCTGTATGAGTCAATATGTATTTCATTTCCATTGAGTTACTTTGTGGCCAATGGGATGGGTGGAGTAAAATGCCAGCAACAATTGCAAATACACAGTGCCCCTTGATTTTTTTTGCATATAATCACTCTATAGAGTCTCCTGAACATTTCCTACAATACATTCACTGCGGCTTATAGGATAGTTTTTTTCTGTATGAGTCAATATATATTTCATATCCACTGAGTTACATTGTGGCCAATGGTATGAGCAGAGTAAAATGCCAGCAACAATTGCAAATATACAGTGCCCCTTGATTTTTTTGCATATAATCACTCTATAGAGTCTCCTGAACATTTCCTACAATACATTCACTGCGGCTTATAGAATAGTTTTTTTCTGTATGAGTCAATATGTATTTCATATCCACTGAGTTACATTGTGGCCAATGGTATGAGCGGAGTAAAATGCCAGCAACAATTGCAAATACACAGTGCTCCTTGATTTTTTTGCATGTAATCATTCTATAGTCTCCTGAACATTTCCTATAATACATTCACTGCAGCGTATAGAACAGTTTTTTCTGTGTGAGTCAATATGTCTTTCATATCCACTGAGTTACATTGTGGAAAAAGAGGGTGTGGAAAATATTGTGTTGCTAGATGTAACACATCATTCCCATTGATTAGACAGGTTTGTCTAATCAATGAGGCAATATGTATTCCATGTTCAGTCATTGGCATTGTCTGAATTTTGCCCTTGGAACGTGTTTTAATACCCACTTTTTTATTGAAATTACTCTTAAATATGATCATATATGAATTGCTGTCAATGTTTTGGGAGGTACATTTTCTTAAACAATTAATTAACTCAATTTATGTCAGTTTTAAAGTAATACGTTGGTCTCTTTTATTTTGAAAATGTCCTTATTTTCGTGACCCGGAAGTGTTTCTTTAATGTTGCTCACAAGACGCTGATGTCAAATCCTCTTTTCAACACGGCGGTCGTGTTTTGCGATATACAGCGGAATTTGCTGATTATAGTCTTACAAAAAAACTGCAGTTGCATTTTGGCAGATACACTCCTGTCGCTTGTTCACTTGTCAGCTGCATAAAGTATAAGCTGACAGAAGAGTCGGGGGTTGTCACCACCAGTACTGTACCAGCAGTAGCTGTCAGCTAGACCACGGCAGAGGCCACTACCGACCGTATAGTCGAATGAAGCATTCAAAGTAAGAGATTTCCTGATTATTATCAATGTGTTATATCTTCAGAATCATTATTTTATGATGTCGACAACCTATCATGTATTTTTTTTACATGTTTATATATTATATAATGTTGTCGCCCTTTGGTGTGTTACAGTAGCTAACTATTAACAACCTATCACGTTAACGTTAGTTAGCTAGCTACTGTACTGTACATTAACTAGCCAATTGATTTTGTTTCTACGACTCAGTAGATAACTGGCTAACTACCTAACTAATGTTAACCTATCTGGTTATAATGGGGCTGGATGATGTGAATATCCCAGTCATTTAACGTCGGTTTTCTGATTGCTTATTTGTGATTTGGTTAGGATTCACTTCCTAAAGGGCTAATAGCCTTGCTACTACTTGATAATGAATTCTTTAGATATTTAAGCCTTGCATTTATTTAGTATAATTGACAACTGTTAGCAATGTCAGCAGAATCTATCAAAAATTAAATTGACTGGTCGATAAGTACCAGATTTCTCTATTTAGCTTGTGCCCAGAATTATGTTACAGTCAAATGATGCTTACCAGTATGGCCTACTAAAAAATAAATCACTCTTTCTTCTCATTAGGCTTTAGCCATTTGAAACGGGTGTTGCCCTAACTGGATTCTCTGGATTGGACTGTGGAGAGGGCATTCACAGGTGGAAAAGGTGCCACTTCAAGCGCAGTTTCGGTTTCCCCTATGAGTAGCAGCACCGGACAGAAGGCTACGCGAACCCGGCCGGGCAAGCCAGGCCATGGGGCAGGGGGAACAATGACATGGACACCTCAGGACCAGAGTGTAGACCCTTTGTATAGGTCAACCACAACTGCTGTCCCCACTAAAGCCTGTGGTGGTGGGGGGAGCTCCTGTGTTCTGAGTAAGCTGATCCAAATGCCGGCTCCACCGCTGTCGCGCCACCAGCTGAAGAAGTTGGAGGAGCACAGGTACAGCAGCGCAGGTCGCTCCCTTCTGGAGCCCTTCATGCAGCACTACTGGGAGTGGCTAGTAGCACGCGTACCGTCGTGGATAGCCCCGAACCTCATCACCATCGTGGGCTTGGCCACCAACATTCTCACCACAATGGTGTTGGTGTACTACTGCCCCACTGCCACTGAACAGGTAGGTCCATGCCGGGGCAAATTTGGGAATTCCACTAAAAAGACTCTGACGTTGGGGCCCTTTTTCACATTTTAATGCATATGGCTTTATTCTCACTGAGTATGCCATAAGAAAGGAAAGTTTCATTTTAAATGGGATGTTGTTTTAGGGCATCTTGGAGTGATGTCGGAATCGATTTTCTGTTGATTCTAGATAACATGCAATGTGGGTGAATCTTTCCTTTAATTCATGAGCAGATATTGCTACTAAGTATTAACAATAGATTATTAGTGTCACATCTGTATGATTTAGGAATGAAAAAATAATCTGAATACCTTACTTAGGGGACATTTACTTGTAAATCTGTTTGCTTCTCAGCAAGAGCAGTACTACTCCCCATACCTTTCTACTATCCCATACTAAATTATTTGTTACTAAATTATATCTCAGAGTGATTACAAGGGCAACATGCAAATTGGCCGATTCCCTACTTGCCATAGCTTACATGTTCAACACATGATAGTTTGACTATTAACCTTATGCAAGTGAACAATGAAGATTGTAGAAAGAGCAGAGATCACCAAACAGCGCAAAATGTCAAATGAGGCATAATGTGTTTTCTTCCTCTTTCTTGATGAACCATTTAATTAATCAGTGGTTCTCATGTACAGTGACTTACTGTGCTTCAGCAGCTGTACTTCTCATAACCAAAAACAAATATATGATTTGTTGTGTCTGGATTGTCATACAAACAACATTATTTAGGGTGGCATAAAGGTGAATAATGCATTTTTAATGAAACACTTAAAAACAAATGAATGAACAAATAATATGCCTTATGCCTAATGATATAGCATTGTACAAGCATAAAACAAATGCTTAGGGCACTATTTATTCTTTATTATGCTTAAAGACAAATAATCATCACAGTTTGACCGAATATTTTTGCCTATAGGCAATGACTTTGGACAAGCTAAGCTAAATACAGTGCAATAAGAAACCATTATATATAGTTGCTTTTTACTTTCACTCTAGGTCTTACCTTAAATGAAAGTTACTGGTGAGGAAGACAAGCAAGGTTTATTTTTCTATTGCAAAAGCGCTTTTTTGTAATCTTTTTTTTTTTATTTTTTAAGTGAGGTTACCTATGCTGTTTACACCTAAGTGTTTTGAAATCCCGCCATGTTTTTTTCCCTCAAAACAGTTTGAAGGTCCTTGTTCACTCCCTTTACCTTTCAGGCGCCTCTGTGGGCTTATTTGTCTTGCGCAGTGGGCCTCTTTATCTACCAGTCATTGGACGCCATTGATGGGAAACAGGCACGGCGCACCAATAGCAGCACCCCACTTGGAGAGCTCTTTGACCATGGCTGTGACTCCCTCTCAACAGGTCTGTGCGCTGGATTGTGTGTATACCTCTTCTGACTACCATACACAAGTCAGTCTGCAAAGTTCATTAGAAAAAGGACATAACAAATATGCACTAAAGGGCGGAGACAGTATACCCGTAGATGTAGACATGGGAAACCTAGAGATGTAAATAACAGGATTATTTAGGGAACACTGTGCTGTTATTTAACTTTTCACTCTCTACAACACTCTCTGCATTAAGACATAGTGTGAAATCCAAATATACCTGCCTGCTTTGACTTTCTCTTACCCTTTCTCTCTGGCTTCCTTCTTTCCCTTTCCTCAGTGTTTGTGGTCCTGGGCACCTGTATTGCTGTCCAGCTTGGCACTAACCCTGACTGGATGTTCTTCTGCTGCTTCGCCGGCATGTTCATGTTCTACTGTGCCCATTGGCAGACCTACGTATCGGGCACCCTGCGTTTTGGCATGTGAGTGAGTGGGTGGCTAACCAATGTGGGGTTTCCTTTAAACTGTGTAAGTAACCAAAAAGCCGAACTGCCAGGATGAGTGTCATGCCTGATGTTTCAGGAGGCTGGAGTCCTGGACTAGTATCAGGTACCTCTTATTCTTTGTCATTGAAGAATCAAATGTGATTCACGTCACTAGTCCTACTATTTATGTAACTGCATACTTATGATTGGTTTGATGTGGGTCTATTGACACATTTCATTTATTTAACTTAAGATGTTCATTGTACAGTTATATTTAGATTGGGATACTGTATCATCTCCATATATATGTCACACACAGACATCTCGGACAGGTCTGGCCCGATGTTATTGGACTTTAGTGATCTTTGCATCTTTCTATAGACCTTGACATTTACTGATTGGACAGATGTTGGTGTCATGATGAAGCAAATGTACATTAGAGCAGTGGTTCTCAAACCTCTCCTGGGGACCCCCCAGCCATTCCATTTTAGATGTATTCCAAAGCTAGAACACATGAATCAAATTGTGTATTAACTGTCAAGCCCTTGACAACTTGATTCAGGTGAGCAAGTTCAAGTCTAAAAGTGAGAAGTCTGGGGTCCTAAGAAGAGGTTTGAGAAACACTGTGTGAGAGGGCATGGTAAACTTCTTTTTACCACTGCTGTGCTGATCTATAATTCTAGGCAATCACCCTGTATCTAGGACCGCAGCACTGCTGTTATAAAGACGTTGTTAATTCCAACCTGAAGCTTATTTGCTTTTCTACATCTGGTTACTGAATTTTTTTTTAAAAACAGTGACATAATTTCATTAACCACAGTAATTCATACTATTTCATCTTTCCTCAAGGAAAGAGTTTTGACACATCTAGCATTGTTCCCTGTTCAATGTGCACTGTTATTTTTCAAACCATCTGGTTATTTGTTTGATTTGCACTGTTTTTGGTCAAACGGTCTGGTTGATTCTTCGATTCATTTGAGTTGCTATGGTCATTGGTCAGTGGGCCAGGCACTGCTGACAGCGATAGTGCTTTCTGTGGTCATACAGTAAGCACATGTTTTGGGTCAATCAGCAAGTGGATTAACAGTAAGCGGTGACCTACCCGCCAAAACTTATAACTACATTATAGAGACAAGCTCTTCCTTATTTCTAATATTAGCACCTGTTCCTTGTGCTTTGTACTGTATGTGTTTTCACATGCACCACACTAGTTTGAACAGAATAGCAACAAGCAAGATTCTAATGTGAAGCCCACAGGTTGTCCCAAGGAGCAGGAATAAGACAAAGTTTCTCAGTTCATCAAAAGACCTCAGTGATTAATATTTTCTGAAACTTTTTGAGGAAAGCTAAATAGTGTGCCCATGTGTAATGTGTAGCCAGATAGCATGCCTTAATATTGAAACATTTGTTTAGAGAGTTTATATTTTTGCATAAAGTTTGTGATTGGATAACCCTGAGAGCAATCCTCCAATCAGGTTCCTTTGTTCTCACCAACCTCATTAAAGATGCATATTTCTGGCCACTGGTCATTAAAGTGGATGTGGCAAGCCAAATCTGTGTCCCTGGCAATTGTATACTAGGTCATGTATGTGCTGTTTTGTTCCCCATGTCATCAAACCACAAGCTTGTTAAACTTGGAATTTCATGGCTAAATTAGGTATGATAGTGATGAAAAAACTATATATTACACATCCAGCCCAAACTGAGAGGTGTAATACAATATTATGTTAATTGCTAATGTCCCAGACTGTATCTTTAATGAGAGAATCTTCATATTTGACCATTTTCTTTGGTACATGACATGGAGAGACTTGTATCCAGGCTATTGCTTTTCCTGACAGCATGTTAGCATTCGGTAAAATCTTATGTATTAATTGACCAAGTTACGCTTCAGAGAATGTACGGAATTTGTAGAATGAGACAAATGTTACCTTTCTCCCCACGCTGTGTGTTTTTTGAGTTAAGTGTGAAATCATTAACCGTTATCTTATATCTGTCTCTTCTGGTGCAGCATTGATGTGACGGAAGTGCAATTCTTCATTATATCCATGTATTTGCTGGCTGCCATTGGAGGATCAGCTTTTTGGCAGTTCTCGGTAATCCATTTAACCCATTTTATTCAGCAAATGATGGCTAGATCCTACTGCATAGAATGGTGAAGTTGCATAAAGATAGTAGACTCCATGTACTTTCCACAAAATGCCTTATTTGCTAAGTTTGCTTTGCACATGGTTACTATTTTTTTGTGACCACAGTATACATTATGTAAATTCCTGAAAGTCATTTTAAAATTAATTAATTCTCACAGAACTACATTGCCCACCATAGTTACATGTTTTGTTTAATTGTGAAACAACATTATATCTGAACTCCAATTCTTGGAATCCATCTTTCTGTCTTCGCCATTGAAATACATTTCTGTAGTGCTAATTGTTTCATGTATTGTTTGTTTGTTTATCATGTTTTATTGTTGTAAAATTAAGAATATAGACAAAATTTGAACAATCATTCAGCTAGCTAGCCCAAATAGAATTGTCAGAACTGTTTATCAAGGTAGTCCATCTTAGACATTTTATGTTGACATTATACAGGTTGAGGTTTGGGGAAATGTCCTATGCAGTGCCTTGCAAAAGTATTCCAGCTCCTGGCTAATTCTCGAATTTTACTGAATTATAAATGGTACGTTGACTTTTTAGTCTGTTTTTGCCGGACCGCGTAAGAGGAGCTGGCCAAGAAGAGCGAATGTCTTTTACTGAGTGAGTGACTGACTGACTGACTACCCCTTGTTAAATAGTGTAGTGGTTAGAGATGCGGACTCCAACGCAGGGGACCGGTATTCAAGCCTCGCCGCAGTCAAAGCAAATTATGCATTAGGATTTGTTCAGGATAGACAAAATCTTCGCCGGCCACAACCTTCAGAAACTGTTATAGTAAGCCTCAAATCAAATTGTTTACGGTTATATACTGACTATTTCTGATGGGTTCTCGAAGTACACATCTGTGCATGCTTTTTGTGGTAATATACAGCAGAACACAACCCCTTGCGCAGTAAAAGAGGAGGGGTTTCGACGGATCTCTCGTCTTTTCACTTGAAAAAAAGGCAGTTATCGTCACCTATATTGATAGTTATTGTATCAGTGTCATTCATGAATTAAAGAAAAACTAACATTGTCATGCCGTGAAATTAAATAGTTTTGGCAGATTGGCAGTAAAGTTCATCTTCCGTCTCTATAGCAATTGCTCAATTCTTATGACTATTCCAAGTAGAAAGTTAGTAAATAATAGTAAGCCTATTACTGGCTTTTACTAATAAGCTGTTAATGGCCAGTGGCAAAAGCCACACATGCCGCTTTTCCACTGGTGCTTTACCCCGGCACCAGGGTCACACCGGTGATTTATGCTAATGTTGGCTCCAGACTTTCCTGTTTCTACTATACATTTGGTACCAAGGACTTAAGGAGGGGCAGAGGTGTGGAGGGAGGAGTAAACTATTAACGCAATTTAGTTTTCCAGTTACTAAAAATAAAATTGGTCGTAAAATTAAATAAACAATAACGCCATGCTCAGTTTGTTTACAATACGGCGTTTGAGCTTGAGTAATAAAACTAATTTCTTCCTCAAACTACTGTGACCGGCTCCTTCTCCACCTACACTCGTAATACTCGTAACTTTAAGCCAGTGTACTCATTATTTAGTTTGATAAGTATTTTGTCAAAACAATCTACTTTTAATAGAAGGATTTGGGAGAATTCTAAAGTAATTTTATGTTGTAATAGGGTCTGCCGGCAACGTCTCAGTCTCAGTGCTCCATTTTTCTATTGAGTCAATGGTATCGTATCACCTTCGGTTGTTCCAACTCTTTTGCTTCCCTGTACTGTTGCTTCATTTACTTTATTTTATCATGGATCTGTTTGTTAGATCGGATGAAAACCATTACGAGAAGCCTAAAGACTAAGCAAACGATACACATCGTCATTCGAATAGAACAATGAAATGCCGCGTTTATCACACCACGTCACGCGTCAATCCGCAAACCCTGCCCTAAGTCCTAAAGACCAGGGCTTGGCACCAAGTGAGAGCCGGGCTACTCGGCCATGGCCTAGCTTTCCAAAAACAATAACATTTCTCTGGTTCAACAGTTGATATGTTGTCTTTGTACTGTTTTCAAATAAATGTAGGGATTAAATGATTTGCACATCATTGCATTTTGTTTTTATTTGCAATTTACGCCGCGTCCCAACATTTTTGGAAACGGGGTTGTAGATTAATAGCCACAGATCTCAATAATTAGTTTCTTAACCTAGCCAAAGTAAGCAGAAAGGACATTTCCACAGCTTCTGTTTGTTTAACGAGAAGCAAGGCACAAAGTAGTGTCCCTCAGAATTATAGACTTATGGAAAGATGAACAATCTGGATGCCTTGTACATTTATCAATATATCTGCTGATAAGAACATTGCTGAGAGACAGTTAAGGACAACTATGACTATTTATAAAATGTACTTGTAGTGTGATTGGTACAACATCATACAAAATATAAATCACCCTCCTTCTGGCCAATTAGGTGTGAAACTCATCTCACTGCCCTATAAAACTGTCATACATGATGCACACCACCTGATGTCCCCCAGTGTGAAGTGCTCCTTAAATGGAACATTTGTAATTCAAGTAAAATTAGAGAATTGGTCCGGGTCTATTTTTGCAAGCCACTGTATATTCAGTATACAGATTCAAATAATGTTGATAATCACCACTATTCATTCATTCATAAATTAATGAATTGAATTCAGTCATACAGCTCCAGAAAAAATTAAGAGACCACTGCACCTTTTTCTTTCCTTTCCAAAAAAGTTGAAAAGGAAAGTTTTGAGTGAGGAACAGAAGCGTTCAATTTGCAGTGGTCTCTTAATTTTAACCCTTCTGTTCCTCACTCAAAACCTTCCTTTTCGACTTTTTTGGAAAGGAAAGAAAAAGGTGCAGTGGTCTCTTCATTTTTTCCGGAGCTGTATATTGAATTCAGTCTTCATCAATGTATGGCTAACAGTCATTTAACTTTTCATGTTTCCTACTTTCATCTGGTTTCATTTAAATATCATCCAATGTCATTCAGTGTCTAACTATAAATGCCAGAGGGGTTTGGTTCATTTTTTATTGCCATCACATGGCAATCCAAAATGTCCATTCCACCTGAACAGTCTAAAGTTGTAGGCATTTTCTTCAAACATCTCTTACACCAAAAGGGCATTATCATAATTTTTCTCAGTTTTATTATGAACTCATAGTGTGAAATGTCTGCAACAAAACAGGAAACCACAATTTTGACTGCATCCGGCCTTTTAAGGTTTATGTTGTGGCTTGCGCGAATGCTTCAGAATTTCATTATTTTCCTTTTCCTGTCAGTAAGCACAGATCTATCAAAGTTTTCATAGGTGAAAGCCAAATTACTGTCCTTTTACCTCCACCAGATCAAATCTGTGTTTACTTCAAGGAATGCAGGAAAGAAGGAAGTATTTCTATTCAAAAATGGTCATGTTATTATTAACCCACAAACACACAGATCCCTGTGGTGAACATCGAGATTAAGATCATTCCAGCTATCCTGACTGTGGCTGGAGCCATCTTCTCCTGCACCAATTACTTCCGGGTCATATTCACGGGAGGAGTAGGGAAGAACGGATCCACCATAGCGGTAAGAAAGACGTGGCCAGCCATGGCTTGACCAGACCCAGTTGAATTTTATGCCTGATAAATGATGACTTAGGTTTACAGGTCACCAGTGTAAATTGTTGTTTCAAACTATTCAATTTCATGATGCTCATTTCAGTTACGTTGGTAACTTCAATTTATGTAGGATTATGATACATTAGTTATTATAAATACATTAAATAGCATAAGTATTCACCCCCAAAGTGACTAGCACATTTTTGTAATGTTAATATCTGGAACTAAAATTGTTTTTTGGGGGATTTTCTGTCACTCATTTACACAAGTTGCAACATAATGTCGATTTTGGGGGAAAGAGAATTTTTGCCTGCGAAAATGGTCTCTTCTTTTTTTACCTACAAAAAGGCATTCACAACCTATAATGAAAACCATGAGAGAAAGTTCTGGAAAAGCACCAGTCAGGGTTGGGCTATATTAAAAAAAATATCCCAAACTTTGAACATCCCCAGGAGCATGGTTAGAGCCAATATTAAAACAATTAAGTATTAAAGTATAATGTAATGCTCAACCATCACTTACTGAAGTCCGTCCACCGACAGGGCAAGGGGGTCCTTGTCTGAGAAACTACAGAGGCCAATGTAAGGGACTGATCGTTATTTAAAAATGAAAATGGTTGACCCTCGACCAAGCATAAGATATTTTCACATCACCTAAAAACATTAACCATTCAAAATACAGATTAAAAAGTAGATTCAGTGCACAAAGACAAACTCTCCTGCTCAAAGACAAACTCTCCTGCTCAAAGACAAACTCTCCTGCTCAAAGACAAACTCTCCTGCTCAAAGACAAACTCTCCTGCTCAAAGACAAACTCTCCTGCTCAAAGACAAACTCTCCTGCTCAAAGACAAACTCTCCTGCTCAACAATATACACGCAATGGTAGCCTATACTACAGGCCCACTGTTCAAACAACTTACCCAATAAAAGTGGAAATATTAATATATATATATATATATATATATATATATAGCCTTGATTAGCTATATATTTATAATACAGAATGTATTCATCGTGCCTGAAAAATCAAGCCCATATTGTAGGGTTTTTTTGACTTACTTGCCATTCTTGCAGCTAACGGAGAGCGCGCTAGTTACTATTTTTATTGCTGTGTTTATTTTTTTTAAATCGCTGTCACAAGCCCAACCCGACTACAGTATCAGAATTTAAGGCCCCGTCCGGTCTTGATCGTGTTTCGGGCTGAGAATGAACTCCCCACTTCTGGGCCACAGTGCCTTCAGCGGGCCTTCATGCTACTAGCCTTTCATCCGGATCACTCAACCCCTTTTAACACTTGTAGGATTTAGGCCTAGCTCGCTAAACATGTTGTGAGCGTGATTTGTCTGCATAGAGCCAAGCTGTGGCGACCTTCCTATAGTATTAATTTACAATAAAGTCAATGACACGATGTACGCGTTCTTGTGCAGAATTGACTCTTATTCTGTTCCCTTGTCCTGTTTGTTGTCCTTTTCCACTATGCGAAGCAATATGTTTTTCATTGACACTGACGTTTTTTTTGCTACAATGCTACAATCAGCATTCAACTTGCAATCCTGAAACCATTCCCCTTTCTATATGATGTTGGAAAAAGGTGCAAAGCAACTCTTAGGCATAGTAATAGTCTAACCATCCACATAGACTGTTCGCTACATTTGGTAGCAGCAACTCCTCCAACACACATTTCGTTCCGCTCACTTTTTTCCCCAATGGAACTTCTCCCTATGACTTTGAAAGTTCATCCAATATCTCAAGACAATCAACAGCGACCAGAGACTGCAAAGAAACTCTTAAATTTTTTAGTAGAAAACTTAGTTCAAGATTGCAATCCTTCCGCAATTCTGTGACGCCAAAAAGTTTTTATTTTATAAAATTTTTTTTTAGCTTTTTTCCCAATATATATTTCGCAATATCCACGATCTGGACTACGCCAAGCACAAAGAGGGACAGATTGAATAGCCAATAGAAAGGTGATATAGGTATGTTTCGTCAACACGTAAATTCCAAAAGTCTGACATATAGGTTACTGAAATGTAATCGTTTGTAAAATTAAATGACCCTTCACTGAACTTAATAAACAACTGTAAACTCTCCCCAAGACTGAAATTAAAGAAGCATGACCCTCCCCCATTTCCTCCCGTTTGACATCATGTTAAATTCCGATCTCTCCCTGACTCTGAAGGATTTTCCCGACCTGGAAAGGATCAACCTTTCACATCTTAACTATGTCTGGCCCTAATTGTCTGTTCTTTCAGCAAAACGATTGGCTGACGTTTAAGTGTTTATTTTTCCATATAATATATAATGCCTATGGTTTAATAACTAAATACACTAAATTTGTCTGATGCTTTAAAATTGCACTGAATGATTAAATATCACGTGACTCAAGGGGCAATATATTATTATTATTATATGATGAGTCAGAAATCAAGATGAGACCCTACTTTTCACAAATTCTGTTATGACATTCCTGAAGTTTCCATTTATGTCTCATGAAAAAACAAAATTGCTGCTAAAATTTAGTCAGTGGTTTGTCCATAAACTGCAATGCAAATCATGTATTAGAACTGCATGTTTAACGGGAAGCCAGTCATCTTCAGTAGCTAATGTTATCCCAGGATATCATGTCACTTCTCTGGAGTCCAAAACTAGCAGAATCTTTTGGGTAACCTGTATACAGTGGGGGCTTTAGGATCAGATGGAAAGAACAGCACTTGTGAACTTGTGCTCCATGTCAATTTGATAGGCCTTAATTTTTTTTCACAAATATCGTCAAATATTTCCCAGAATTTAAGATCTTTTTCCTCATCTGTTAATACTGAAGGCAGTGCAGTTTATCTATATTCATAGCAATTATGAAAAGGATCCATGACATTGATTATAGCCTATTATTATTGAATTTGATGCCAGCTACACGTTTTAAAAAAGCTGGGACAGGGGCAACAAAAGACTGGAAAGGTTGCATAATATAAAAAAAAACCTGGAGGAATATCTTACAACCAATTAGGTTTATTAGCAACAGGTCAGTAACATGATTGGGTATACAAAGAGCATCTCAGAGAGGATGATTCTTTCAGAAGTAAAGATCTCAGAAAGACTGCGCAGGGCAAATAGTGCAACAATTTAAGAATAAAGTTTCTCAATGTAGAATTGTAAGGAGTTTGGGCATCTCATAATCTACAATACATAATATCATTAAAAGATTCAGAGAAACCGGAGAAATCTCTGTACTCAAGGGACAAGGCTGTAAACCTATATTGGATGGTCGTGATCTTCAGGCCCTCAGGTACCACTGCATTAAAAACAGACACAATTCTGTCGTGGAAATCACTGCATGGGCTTACTTCCGAAAACTTCCGAAAACCATTGTCTGTGAACACAGTTTGTCGCTGCGTCCACAAATGCAAGTTAAAGCTCTACCATGCAAGGAAGAATCCATATATAAACAAGATCCAGAAACGCCGCTGCGTTCTCTGGGCCTGAGCTCATTTAAGATGGACTGAGGTGAAGTGGACAACTGCCCTGTGGTTTGAAAAATCAAAATTAGAAATTATTTTTGGGAATCATGGATGCCGCGGCCTCTGGCTTGTGATCAGTGCACAGTTTAGAAGCCAACATCTGTGATAGTATGGGGGTGCATTAGTGCACAAGGCATGGGTGATTTGCACATCGTGAAGGCAACGTTAATGATGAACAATATATACAGGTTTTGTAGCTACATATGCTGCCATCCAGGCAACATCTTTTTCAGGGAAGGTGTTGCTTTTTTCTGCAAGACAATGTCAAACCACATTCTGCATGTATTACAGCAGCATGGCTCTGTAGTAGAAGAGTCCGGGTGCTGAACTGGCCTGCCTGCAGTCTAGACCTGTCACCCATTGAAAACATTTAGCGCATTATGAAACAAAAATTACGACAAAGGAGACACTGAACTGTTGAGCCGCTGAAATCCTATATCAAGTAAGAATGGGAAAGCATTTCACTTTTAAACCTACAGCAACTGGTGCTGTTGAGTGTTGTTAAATGAAGAGGTGATGCAACACGTTGGTAAACATGCCCCTGTCCCTTGTTTTTGAAATGTTTTGCTGGCATCAAATTCAAAATGGGCATATATTTTTCCAAAAACAATACAATTTCTTACTTTCAACGTTTGATATGTTATCTTTGTAGTATTTTCAATTAAATATAGGGATTAAATGATTTGCACATTGCATTCTGTTTTTATTTGCATTTTACACAGCATCCCAACTTCTTTGGAAACAGGGTTATAGATTGTCACAGTTGCGTAAATAGATTTTTTTTTTTTTACTTGAACAGGCATATAAAAAACTGAAAAATCATACAGATGCATGTTTCTTTTATTTTTCAAATGAAAACAAACATGGAAGAAATTGTATTGTCCAACTTATTGGACTAAATGCGATAATGTGGCACAAAGAAAACACTTCAAAATCCCAACACTGCTGAGAACAACAGCCCCAAGAAAAACCTGCCTCAGTCTGCAGAACGCCATGGACAAAGGGGGAGCTTAACCTTTCAACAACTAAATGATCCCAAACACAGCGAAGGCTACTGGAGTGGTTTAAAAACAAGACAATAAGTCTCCTAGAATGGCTCAGTCAAAACCCAGTCTAAGATGCATGAACTAGATGTGCCAAGCTGGTAATGACTTAGCAATAAAGACTTGAGGGTGTAATTGATGCCAAAAGTGGTTTTGCTAAGTATTGACTCAGGTTGAATACATACTTAACCAACACACTGCAGTTTTTTTATGTCCAATTGCCTTTATCATGCTTAAAAAAATATTTTGTATATGTAACATCAAACTGTAATGTCATGTTAATCAACGACAGAGAATATAAATGAATCACATTTGTTTTTACAGATTGACACAACTACATGTGAAAAAAAGTCCTTGTGAATACTGTATTACTTGTAAGGAATACGGTGTTCCTTAGTACGTCATATGAAGTGTATTGATCTAAAACTCCACAGCTTGTGTTTTTCTTACATTTGCCAGCCATTTATGGTACTGAATGTACCACTACAGTCGGTATGTTTCATTTCTAGGCATCCATAAAATGATTGAGTTTCACCGCTGTGTAGAACCACGTTTCAGTATATTGATCTCTCTGTAGGTGGTTAATATCCCGTTCCATCTTCTTCCTCAGGGAACGAGTGTCCTGTCGCCATTCTTCCATATAGGTTCAGTCATCATTCTTGCCGTCATGATCTATAAGAAGTCTGCATCCCAGCTGTTTGAGAAGCACCCCTGTCTCTATGTCCTGGCCTTTGGGTTTGTGTCAGCCAAGATCACCAACAAGCTAGTGGTAAGGAAACAGACAACCTGGGGGAGTGTTTGTGAAGGCACACCATGGTGTTGTGAAACTGAACACATGCTTTTTTTTTATTGGACACTGTTAGATTATCTTGCAAAAGTATTTTCTTTCATTCCATACCTACTGAACATGAAACAGTGAAAAGTTATGTTCAAATATCCTATTTATATACTATATTATATTCCTTCAAAGTACACCTTTGCAGTTTTCTTCCAAGGCCTTATTGATCACTGAATCTTTGCCTGTGTCTACAACAGTACCTCAGTCAAATACCATCTTCTCATTATTGTTAAAACATTTTAATAAGCAGTCCATCTTACCAAGCTCCTGTATATTGGCCTAAAATGGTCCTTATCCCCTCACTTAAGGAATACTAGTCCTATTTTAATAACTCTTGTCCTTAA